>CM067222.1:58225812-58292107 GCA_034190945.1 Octodonta nipae
GTA
The DNA here is from genome assembly GCA_034190945.1 of Octodonta nipae. Lineage (NCBI taxonomy): Eukaryota > Metazoa > Arthropoda > Insecta > Coleoptera > Chrysomelidae > Octodonta > Octodonta nipae. The sequence goes on from CM067222.1 coordinate 58,225,816, forward strand.
ATATTATAGTTTTAGTTTTAACAGTCCGTCCATCGCCTCTGAATAGACCAGACGGTATCAGATGATCAAATTGTATTTCTTTTTATCTAGAGGCAATTATAATAGCCGGCAATGCTTCTTCATAATTCAATTGTGAAAGACACAAATAAACTTTGTAATTGGATTCCTTAAATGTTATCCGAAAATTGGTAGAAAATATAAACATAAACAAAACATCTATTATAGATATAGCATCAATATTCCGGATTTGAAAGAAATTGATCGCGTGGCTATAAAAATCTGGAAAATCCCTATTATTGTGAATTTACATTTTTAAAGACCAACTGTTTACGAATCGATCAAACGATTTCAGAGAATAACGATTCGAGATGTCGTGTGGAATATGCCGGGATTAGATTCGAGTACCGAAACGCTTCTTGGATAGTACCGTAGTCCAGTAATTTCACGGAAGTAGCTTTATCGGCGCTGCTATTCTAAGTATGTATTTTATGCATCGAAAAAATAAAAGAAAAGGAAGGGACAGTTACATTGAAAAATAAAGTTCAGAAATTCCAATCATTAATGAACAATTAATATAATGTCTATTATTTATGTATTGACATTTTTTAATGTATTACTTTTACTGTTTCATCAATCATCAGATTTACATTTTTATAAAAAATTAATTATTTATTAATCAATCTCGTACACAAAACTCGATTATGTTGATGATTGTATGCCGAAACGAATAATATTACCAACGGTAGAGATAATAGATTGGCCATCGTACAACCCTTCAATGGTACATTTTAATTCACATTCAAATATTTATGTCCATTCGGTTTTTTGAGAAAAGCAATTGCGTCAACAACAGAGATACCTTCATAAAATTGAACAATCCCCACAGTGGGTATTCTTTGCAAAATATGCATAAAGTTTGTTTACCTGTAACCATCTCTTCTTTAGCTACTTAATTTTGCAAATAAATCAAAAACAAGGATCTTTGTTAATTTTACGAAGAACACCTTAGTGTTATTGATATTATAATATGTTGTTGTTAAAAGGTGCTATAACAAATTCTGTTTTACTATAATGATGAAAATGTTTTGTAATTTAATAATAAGGACAATAAACAAAATGTGGTATAAAATTTTAGTTATTTGTTCTTTTGGCTGTCATCAAATGTGAATCTAAGGTAGCTGAGAACAATGGGTTATGTTGTGGACCAAATTAATTCAGCTAATCAACGAATATTTAATAATTTTAGTAAAGTTATAGAAAGCACATTAGAAACGGAACGCAAAAATGTCTCCCAAACTATAAACGATTCATTTAAAATTATACACAAACTATAGATAAACGAGTCAATGATTTATTCGAAAATAAAAGTACAGATATAAAGACAGGGCTGCACTTGAAATTGAATGAGGCAATATTACATGCCCAAGAAACTCCAACAGAAATCAAAAGAATTTGACTACTGCGTTTCAATGGCTGTTGGTGATGTAGTTAACGAATTGGAGAACAACGTAACTATTTATATTTCACACTTGATGATGTAAATGATTTAAATACAAAATTAAAGATTTAATTGAAAAAAACATTCATTCATCGGAAATAGATGATTATATAAAAAATGAAATTGAAAATTTTACACAATTTAAAATTGATGATTAATATTTCCCACAGAACGGATTTTAATAATTCTATCGTGGAGCGTTTTCAAAAAGAGTTAGACCAAATTAATAATTCTATAGAAATATACAGGAACAGTTTATTGTAAACGTAACAGAATTTTAAACGAAAGAAATATTGAGTTACAAAAAAATATTAATCTAAAATTCAAAATCAAAACAACATCAATAAAACATTTATCGACGTGCATTTAGCTACCGGGACCCCGAGGAAAACTGTCACGTCCGGTGTTTTAGTACAACACGTAGTTTCTGTTAATTTTACACTATGTAATATAGATATAATTGAAAATGTTTCATTTGCACTTAGAGTGTTGAATGAGTCTCTATCTAAAGAGAGTGTATTTTTTCATTTATACAAACAAATTGTTCTCGCTCGTACAGTAAAATTCGAACATGTCAATATGATTATAGATAACGTTATTTTGTTAGTAATTTAGACGAATATCTTGTTCGATTTGGTGTATTACTGAACATAATTACTGTAACAACTAATATGGTCGTTATCATTATTCTAGGATATTACATAATTAGCATTTTATCAAAACTGTTTAGAAGAAGAAGAAATAAATCTAATATCCAAATGAAAAATAAGAGGTTTTCACTTTTTAAAAATTAATAAATGTGTTATCATAATTGGATATTAAATCATTTTGTTAAAATTGTTTAGAAGAATAAAAATCAAGAAAGACTATGTCTCTTTAGTCGCTTTAGATATTTATTGAATTAATTATATATTTTACAATGCATATTTTTTAAATTCTCTGTATAAATGTTTATATATTTCAGTTAAAATATTGTAAATTATTTTTTACATCCTCAAATATTTAATATGTAATGTTCAAAAATTCATAAATAAAAAATTCATTTTAGCTAGTATTTTTATTAAAATTACACAACATACTTTATTATTCCACCGAATTTATATTTAATACAATCACAATAATAATTGTTTGATAACAATTCTAAAAATATAGATTTGAAATAACAATTTATTATAACAATTTTGGAATCTGCATTACCGTCAATTGCACAAGCATACGCATACGGCTTTGAATATCTTATAAATTTTACAAGATCGTAAATACAAAAAGCTGTGTATTTGTCATTCAGGTTGGAAGATCTTTTACTTTGAAACAATTTTCCATTTTGCAGGTAATATTGCATGCAAGAACTTTTCCACGGACAATTTATCACAAGGTTAATATAATCATCTTCGCGTTGTACCGCACCGAGTACGGATTTCAGTTCTTTCTTTTTTCTTTCTGGCATTTTAAACCCCAGTTTAACATTTATTATAATATTTTTATTGCCGTCTTTTAATTGTTCTTCACATCCATTTTCAATATCAAATATGTTCCAAGTTGCCGGTAAATTACATAAATATCTAAGTAACTAAAATTCATTTTTATCAAGAGTACTTTCAAAAATTGTTAAAACTGATTTGGCGAGCACAGAATTTTCCCGTTCCACTTTCTGTATCCAAGTATGTAAATTTTCCGCTATCGAATTATTTGATTCAATAAATGGTTTACAGGTGTCCTTTTCTTGATGGTTGTTTTGTATTTTTGTACAGCTCGTCGATGGCTTTAAATAGTTATTTATATTAATTTTGGGACAATTGTAATAATGATGCTATAACGTTAGGTTGTTTTTTGCTGCCGTTTTTATTTGTTTTTTTTTTACATTTTTGGGAGCTTTTATAACTTCTTTTTTAATCTTTTTATTTGTAGTAATCTTTTTCGGTGTGTGGCTTCATTTTTTTCACAACATTAAATATGTGTGCATTTCGTGGGTATGTTATCATCGAAAGATACACCAACGTGTGGTTTTAAAACTACTGTTATTTAGACTTATATTACTTTCGTTAGCATCTCCAAACATTGTTTTGGCAGAGTATTTATTTATTGGGTCGACATTTTTCCTATTTTCGGATGATAAATCAACCATTCCAATTTAAATGAAGGAGTGTTTTTTCCTTTTGATACATTACTTCGAAAACAGGGATTCAATTACAATCGTTGATAGTTTATGTACATACAAAAGTGTATATACTCAAAAACATTAAGAATGCGATTATTCGATGATCCACCAGGTGGTTTTGGTACATTATTTTCAATCGATGGTGTTTCAACAGATTTTGAATCATGTGTAATTTTATCGTAAACAATTTGTAGTCTATTTGACTTTTGACATTTCTAAACAACTTTTCACATTTTAGTTAAATTATTGCTCTGTTTATAATTACAAAATTGTTTATTTGTTGCAGGAATATTTTTAGTATGAATTTGAATGTCACCATATTCCGATTCCCTATCGACATACACGAGAAACGCTAATAGACGTTCCAGTTCATTCATGTAGACAATTAATTTTAAAATATTTTCAGTTTTGTTTTGGGAAATTAAAATATGTGATTCTTCAGTGGAAGAAATACAACAATTATTTTTTGGAATACTATCTTTCATAACATCAACATTTAAATTTACATAAGAATTTTTTAAATTGTCCATATCTAATTGTATTTGTTTTGCTTCCAAACTTTTTTTTGTTCTAAAATATTTGCAGTTTCCTTTTTTTGGTTTTCTTCATTTTCAATCAGTTCATTATCAAAGCAACAAAATACCGGTGGTAGTTTTGAGTCGGAATTCCTTTGCCAAATATTTAAAGCATCATACATATTCTGTGAGGTTTTGTCCACATTAAAATCACCAAAAATATTGATTTCATCAAGAGACATTTTTGAGTATTGTAAATTATTGTTTGTCAATTGTTTTGAATCATTTCGTTTTGTTTGGTTTTCTTTCCCCTATAAATCCTATCATCCACTCGTTCAACGAACAAATAATCTCCGTTATAAATTTCAATACTATCTATATAACAATCACCCTGTCGTGTAGTCAAATACAACTTTATTCCAGTGCAAATGCATTCGATGATGGCAAACAATTAATCGCGGGGTTTGTTAAAAACAATATTTGGCTTTGAATTAATATAACGCGAAATCAACCATTTTATTAATACATTTTTTTCGAGTAATAAATCATCTGCAGATACATTATCGAGTCCCAAGAAAATATCCTCAATTAATCGTTGTCCGCGTATTTTATCATATTCATCGTTAACGGCATTAACTACAACAAAACGAGAAAGACAAAAACCGATGCACCGTCTATTGGCTGAACACGTTTACAATTAATATTACGAATATCAGTATGCGTTTGTAAGGAATTTTTATTGTCAAAGAAACATTAGCAAAGTTTATCGGTGGTAAACCACCGGTGGTTGTTAAATCCATTTATCTTATTTTTTACTCTTTTTTTGCTTTTGTTTGATGTGAAAATAATTTTTTCTTCTTCGTCTACTCAAATTCTTCATCGGTGGCAAAACAAAATATTTTACATGTTTAGTATCTACAAAGGAAAACGATTCCAATTCGTTCAGCATCTCTTCTTCGCCGTTCGTAATGTTGATTAAACAACCGTCATCATTTTGAATAACGTTGATTCATTTCTGATCATTATCATTCAAGCGAGATCCAAGTGCCGAACTTTTTTGAGTTGAAATTCCATCTTTGGAGAGAATGTTACCATAGACGACTATTCGTTTTGAGATTTCACAATGGGTTGTTTTATTGGTAGACAACACCAAATTTTATAAAGTGAATATTAATTTTTCATTGAAATTATATGTTTAACGATTTTTTGGTTCGATGCAGCTTCGTACTGTAACGACCGTTGGGTAATCGCCTGCCGACGAAACCTATAACTTTATCTACTGCATTATTAAAGATTGGAAGACCAGCCGGTAACGTAATGCTGCATTCAAATGTGCATGAAGAGAAATTTTTATGATATTGTTGTATGTAGTTACGGCAACGGTTTTAATTCTATTATCAACCCACACTGGCTTCAGGTTGTACCTATCGGTATAAATATCGTGTCATTCTCAAGAAATTAAATATCAGAAATGTTTGTAACGATTGACTAAATATTGTTTAAAAGATTGCCGTTAACATGCTCGTTCAGTTTGAAAAATTACGAATAATGTTTTTTTTGTGATACGTCGTACATTCAAAGATTCACCAGATTTGGAGCAATAATCCATTTGTATTCATCAATGCAGGTATTCTGCTATTTAGACCAATCATGGTGTTGTAAACAAATTTATAATACATTTGTAGGATGCTCTATCGTCCATTAACGCCATTATGTTCTTTATCTTATAAGAAAATAATATTTGATTTCATTACTTATACTTTACACTATGGAAAGAATATTTAAAGATTTTGTAGCATTTATTCGCAAACAATTTTCTCATACATCCCATGACGATGTTTCAATAAAAGATTGTGAAAACTGGTTCAAAACGTTTACGAATATTGTAATGAAATCATATTTCAATGTCACGTTTTAATTTTTGAATTGTATAAAGAAATTATAAACGAAACAAAAAGGTGTAATTTGAAACAATCGAATTGAAAATATTCAAATTTTACTGAGACATTTTCTAAGATTTTTGCAAGAATGTTGTAACTATACCAATCTATTGAGAAACAATATCGACAACGATTCCAAACTATTCAATGTACTAATGCATTTTACAACATACGAACAATTATTTAGTATTTTACATGGAATATTGTTTTAAAAAATACCCCAAGTTGTCCATCGGCCTTAACTATAACAAATATTTTTTGAGAAGCGACATTTGTAAATGAAAAAAAGTAGAGATGATATTTTTACATGGTTAGATTTAAATCACTTTTAACGAGAAACTTTTCTGATCAAAGAGACGAAGTATGCCTAATTCGTGATTTAGTTATGCTTCGACAAACGCTTAACGAAGATGCACAAAATTCTATGATAGATGCTTAAACATTCTCAATTTACTCTGTAGTTATGTAAATGTACACGAGACTACGAAGAAGCTAAACGACTTAAACGAGACCTTTACCAAAATTTGACTTTAAAAACATTTCTTTCTGGTCTTAAAGATCCTTTTGGCACAAATATAAGATGCATGAAACCGTCGACACTTAACGAAGCACTACAATTTGTTCTGCAGGAAGAAAATTACATTATTTACAAAACTTTTCAAACAGAAATTCATCTGAACGGAATCCAGTGCCTAATTTACAACGACCATCAATCAACAAACTTTCTCAAACGCAAGTTATTCACAACAACCTTTCAGACAACAAAATTTTCAAAGAAATCGTTCAACACAACCAATTCCTACCCCAAACTTTCAAAGGACCAATTCCCGTCGCAACCAATTAATATTCAACCCGATAAAAATTATGTTCCCCCGAAAACACCATCAGGTTCAAAAATTTTTAAACCACTTCAACCATCAAATGTCTGGAGACCTAATCCAAATAGGCAAATCCCAGAACCGACTCCAATGGGTGGTATTTCACATAATACATCTCAAATACGACAACAACCATTTCCCTATCCCAAAAGGAGACCTGAACAACTTTTCAACACCGAAACAGACGACGTTTCCCCAGAAGACAACTTAGGTTCAGTGCAAGAACAATATTACTTTGACGAAGAATGCGACAACCCTACAAATAACAATTATGATTTTCAATCAAATGTTGATGATAAAAAGAAAATTTTCCGATTTTACCCCCCCGACAAAATTTTAAGATAACAACACCTGTCATAACTTTTAACACAATTTCGTCACATTCAAGCGAGTTACCATATATTACTATACCAAAATATAATTTAAAATTATTAATAGATTCCGGATCAACGAAATCATTCTTAGATCCTGACATTGCTTTCAAATTGTTCCCATATGCAATAAAAAATGATCCATTTATTGTTTCTACCGTATCCAGAAATCAACACACAAACATAGTGTATCTATCCAGCTTTCGATATATTTAAATTAAAGAAACCTACAGATTTAAAATTTTACCTTTTCAAATTTCATGACGTTTTTAATGGCCTTATCGGCATAGACAACTTAAAACTTTTACAAGCTGTTATAAATTTTGAGACAGGATATTTAAATAGCCCTTATACAAATATCAAATTAAAATATCATCAAATAAACCATAATAATTGTCATTCATAAAAGTCTCGCCACGATGTGAACAAGTTATTAAATTAAAACCTCAATTGCGAATGGTGACATAGTAATACCTCATCAAAAATTTCAAATTGCGAAATTCCTTCAAGTTTAACAAAGCCAAAGATGGTTATGCTTTAACAACCATATTAAACAATACAACTGAATACGTTACTCTAGATTTTTCAAACCTATCGAAATAGAACAATTTAAAATGTCAGATTTTCAGCATATAAACTTAAATAATTTTAATGTCTCAAAGCCTAACGAAAGATTGACATTTCAAAAATTAGAACAAGTCATATGAATAATGAAGAAAAGTCTCAGATCTTAAAATTATGTAAAGAATATTCTGATGTATTTTATCAAGAAGATACCCCTCTGACCTTTACGAATAAAATCAAACATCAAATTCGCACATCAGACGAAATTCCGGTTTACAGCAAATCTTATAGCTATCCTTATATTCATAAACCAAATCACAAAAATGTTGGATTCAAACATCATACGTCATAGCAATTCACCATGGTCATCGCCAATTTGGATAGTGCCAAAAAAGGCTGATGCATCTGGAAAGCAAAAGTGAAGAGTCCTAATCGATTTTCGAAAACTGAACGAGAAAACGATTGATGATAAATACCCACTCCCCAAAACTCATTAATTTTATTCGGAATGGTATATTTTTTTTACATTTTCTTTCGCTCTTTCCCTAATAATTTCAATTTTCTCATCAGTTTCAAAATATTTTATTATTGACAAAAATTGTTTTTGAATCGTAGAATATACCGTAAGCATGTTCATTTTATACTGCATTTGAGTCTTTTGTGTTTTATCTGTTAATCGAATATTTAATTCTGGTAATGTATCTTTATTGGCATTATATAGAAATTGTTTCTCATCACAACATTCATTTCCTTTGAATTCGGTGTTATCGTCTTGTTTTCGACCACCCAAACACTGAAAACTGAAAATTGCTTGCTTAAGCAATAAACTACATTATCTATTGCTGGGTTTTCCACATCAGTAATTAGCTCTGAATTATGTACAACTTTTCTTTGGCGACTAAATATCCATCGTATTCGAGTCTTTAAATCGACAACGTTTTTTAAATCGTTATTATTCAAATCGAAAAACTTGACAATATCATTTGATGTTGTTTTGGCCATCGATTAATTCGGTTTATCCACTGTTACGGTGCTTTTATCGAATGGTCTCCAACCAATTTGAGCAATCCCGTCTTTACCAAATAACACGTTTAAAATTTCTTACACGAATTATATCACCATCTTCCAAATGAACCATATAAACAATAGGCCAGGCAGATGGAGCTGACACAGCACTCTCAAGATCATATATAATACAAACGACAGCGGGAGCAGTCAGTCAGCATCGGAACGTCGAGTCATATATATCTTTTTATATTTTATATCTTAATGTTTTACTGATTTAAATTGTACTTATTCAATAAATTGATTTTTAAAAAGGCGATATTGAGTACGTGTTACGTTATTGGCGCAGTCAGTAACCGTTAAGTTTGTGATCGATCAGTGTAGGTGTGAGTTCCGGAGTGAAGTACCAATTTTTGGATTACGCGGTTCCACACTTCAACCTATCATTGTCATCACTGGAATTTGGGACAACCATCGCCCAAATTTGCAAGGAGCAGCCTTTGGAGAGGACAAGCATCGCCAAACCAATCGTCGCCTTATAGATAGTTCCACAACACAGGGATTTGGGACAAGCATCGCCCAAATTCGCAAGGAGTGTCTTTTGGCAAGGACAAAAATCGCCGACCTGAAAGCTCACCCTTATAAAATGCTCTTTGTCGCAATTTTAATGTAAGTGCAATAATTAATGTCTTGGAATAATTTGTCCACAATACTTGAGAATTTAGAAGATACTTTACCTTTAGCTGACTCACTAGATCCTCAAGAAACTATTGAACGTATTGATAATTCATATTTTTCTAATAGAAATATTTTAAGACCCCCTTTACTGTCTCAAACTAGTAATACAATGGCTCAATTTAACCCGAATATTTACACTGCATCCCCGAATTCAACGGTGATCCTAACGAATTGAACAGATTTTTAAGTGTAAGTGAATCGATCATTACCCAGTTTTATGATAGAACCAATATTGATAGCTTTATTAATGCTTATCTGTTTAATAGTATAATTTCAAAACTAACAGGAAACGCAAAAACTTTAGTAAATATACAAGGTGCAACCACATGGTTAGATTTAAAATCACTTTTAACGAGAAACTTTTCTGATCAAAGAGACGAAGTATGCCTAATTCGTGATTTAGTTATGCTTCGACAAACGCTTAACGAAGATGCACAAAAATTCTATGATAGATGCTTAAACATTCTCAATTTACTCTGTAGTTATGTAAATGTACACGAGACTACCGAAGAAGCTAAACGACTTAAACGAGACCTTTACCAAAATTTGACTTTAAAAACATTTCTTTCTGGTCTTAAAGATCCTCTTGGCACAAATATAAGATGCATGAAACCGTCGACACTTAACGAAGCACTACAATTTGTTCTGCAGGAAGAAAATGTACATTATTTACAAAACTTTTCAAACAGAAATTCATCTGAACGGAATCCAGTGCCTAATTTACAACGACCATCAAATCAACAAACTTTCTCAAACGCAAGTTATTCACAACAACCTTTCAGACAACAAAATTTTCAAAGAAATCGTTCAACACAACCAATTCCTACCCCAAACTTTCAAAGGAACCAATTCCCGTCGCAACCAATTAATATTCAACCCGATAAAAATTATGTTCCCCCGAAAACACCATCAGGTTCAAAAATTTTTAAACCACTTCAACCATCAAATGTCTGGAGACCTAATCCAAATAGGCAAATCCCAGAACCGACTCCAATGGGTGGTATTTCACATAATACATCTCAAATACGACAACAACCATTTCCCTATCCCAAAAGGAGACCTGAACAACTTTTCAACACCGAAACAGACGACGTTTCCCCAGAAGACAACTTAGGTTCAGTGCAAGAACAATATTACTTTGACGAAGAATGCGACAACCCTACAAATAACAATTATGATTTTCAATCAAATGTTGATGATAAAAAAGAAAATTTTCCGATTTTACCCCCCGACAAAATTTTAAGATAACAACACCTGTCATAACTTTTAACACAATTTCGTCACATTCAAGCGAGTTACCATATATTACTATACCAAAATATAATTTAAAATTATTAATAGATTCCGGATCAACGAAATCATTCTTAGATCCTGACATTGCTTTCAAATTGTTCCCATATGCAATAAAAAATGATCCATTTATTGTTTCTACCGTATTCCAGAAATCAACACACAAACATAGTGTATCTATCCAGCTTTCGATATATTTAAATTAAAGAAACCTACAGATTTAAAATTTTACCTTTTCAAATTTCATGACGTTTTTAATGGCCTTATCGGCATAGACAACTTAAAACTTTTACAAGCTGTTATAAATTTTGAGACAGGATATTTAAATAGCCCTTATACAAATATCAAATTAAAATATCATCAAATAAACCATAATAATTGTCATTCAATAAAAGTCTCGCCACGATGTGAACAAGTTATTAAAATTAAAACCTCAATTGCGAATGGTGACATAGTAATACCTCATCAAAAATTTCAAAATTGCGAAATTCCTTCAAGTTTAACAAAAGCCAAAGATGGTTATGCTTTAACAACCATATTAAACAATACAACTGAATACGTTACTCTAGATTTTTCAAAACCTATCGAAATAGAACAATTTAAAATGTCAGATTTTCAGCATATAAACTTAAATAATTTTAATCTCTCAAAGCCTAACGAAAAGATTGACATTTCAAAAATTAGAACAAGTCATATGAATAATGAAGAAAAGTCTCAGATCTTAAAATTATGTAAAGAATATTCTGATGTATTTTATCAAGAAGATACCCCTCTGACCTTTACGAATAAAATCAAACATCAAATTCGCACATCAGACGAAATTCCGGTTTACAGCAAATCTTATAGCTATCCTTATATTCATAAACCAAATCACAAAAATGTTGGATTCAAACATCATACGTCATAGCAATTCACCATGGTCATCGCCAATTTGGATAGTGCCAAAAAAGGCTGATGCATCTGGAAAGCAAAAGTGAAGAGTCCTAATCGATTTTCGAAAACTGAACGAGAAAACGATTGATGATAAATACCCACTCCCCAACATTACAGACTTGCTAGATAAGCTTGGAAAGTGCCAATATTTTACCACCTTGGACTTAGCCAGCGGTTTTCATCAAATCGAAATGGATAACAACGACATCGAAAAAACCGCATTCAGTACTGAACAGGGACATTACGAGTTTCTTCGTATGCCGTTTGGACTGAAGAACGCTCCAGCGACCTTCCAACGGGTCATGGATAATATCCTGCGTGGCATACAAAACGAAAAGGCACTAACATATTTGGACGACATCATTGTTTTTTCATCATCTCTACAAGAACATACCGAACGATTAAAAGCCGTATTCAAAAGACTAAGAGAATCAAATTTTAAGATACAGTTAGATAAATCGGAATTTTTGAGAAAAGAAGTTGCCTACCTAGGGCACATAGTCACCCCCGAAGGCGTGAAACCCAATCCAGACAAAATCAGTGCAATCAAGAAGTTTCCGATACCCAAAACTACGAAACAAATCAAAGGATTTCTAGGACTTCTGGGATACTATCTCCGATTTATCAAAGATTTCGCCAAATTGACCAAACCTCTTACAAAGTGTCTCAAGAAAGGTGCAAAGATCGAGCATAACGAAGAATTTATGACATGCTTTGAAACTTGCAAAAATATTCTCTCGAATGAACCTATCCTTCAATATCCAGACTTTTCGAAAGAGTTCAATGTAACAACTGATGCTTCGAACGTCGCTCTTGGAGCAGTACTTTCCCAAGGACCTATTGGAAAGGACCTACCAATAGCTTATGCTTCAAGGACTCTTAACGAAACGGAACAGAATTATTCAGTAATAGAGAGAGAACTTTTGGCAATCGTATGGGCTACCAAGACCTGGAGAAATTATCTCTATGGCAATAAAATTAATTTAATTTGTGATCATAAACCTTTGCAATGGCTATTTTCATTGAAAGACCTTACTTCCAAACTTATGAGATGGAGAATAAAGCTCGAGGAATTCGATTACAAGATTATCTACAAGAAGGGCAAGTTAAATTTAAACGCAGATGCGTTATCCCGGATCGAAATCCATGCCAATGAATCCGACACATTTTGGAACCAGTTCGACGATATTTTAGGTGTCGACCCCGACAATCGCGTAACTTTCAACCATCAACCTGAAAGGAATATTGAGAATGGTCAAGGCCCGAGTCAAAATCCCGCCGAAATTGAAGTCAACGATAATTCATCTATGATCGTCAACATTGGTGAACCCGAAATTTCCCAAGAACAAGAAGATCCGGCACCAATTCAAAATCCTGACCAGACAGACGATGGCACTGTACATTCAAACGCAGAACATCACCCGATAGTTGATATACCTATTTTAGACACCGCAGTCAATTATGGACAAAATCAAATTTTAATACAATCTGTCCATCATTCACCAGCAAGCCCAAAAATAACAACCCTGTTTGACAATAAACAACGAATAACCATTCAAATATCGAAAAACAACTTTGAAAAAGATGTTGTTAAATTTGTAAAGGAATATATTGCACCAGGTTTGCCTTGCAACGACACTTCATTTGGCCCTCATTAAGATTTAAGAGATGCAAGAAAAAATTAATAGATGTGGAAGAAACTGAAGAAATAGAAAGAGTCATTAAAAACTACCACGAAGGAAAGTCAAACCATCGAGGTATCGACGAGACACTATCAAAAATCAAAGAAAAATATTACTGGCCACTTATGAAAAAATCAATACAAACTTTTATCAATGAATGTGAAATTTGCCAACAAAGTAAATATGATCGAAACCCGGTTAAAATGCAACTTAATATCACACCAACAGCTGCAAAACCATTTGAAATAGTTCATCTCGATACTTTTACATTTGAGCAATCAAAATTTTTAACAATTGTTGATAGCTTTTCAAAATATGCTCAAGCATATCCTCTTGTTGTCTTCTAAACGTTGATTGTGGCATGTTCTTGATTATTTTTATGTTTCTTTGGGGAATAACACCACATAGAAATAAAACTACGTATATTGCAGGAATACCAAACGTTTCAAAGTCTATTCTGACTTCGTTGTCAATGGCTTTATATTTATATATTTATATTTATATTTATATATTTATATTTATATAAAGCCATTGACAACGAAGTCAGAATAGACTTTGAAACGTTTGGTATTCCTGCAATATACGTAGTTCTATTTCTAAATGGTGTTATTCCCCAAAGAAACATAAAAATAATATCCTCTTGTTAGCGCAAATGCAACTGAAATTGCTGATAACCTTCTACGATTTTTCTCTCATCACGGTATTCCAAAATTATTTATTGTTGACAATGGAACTGAATTTAAAAATTCTGTCATATCAGAACTATTGAATCTTCATAAAATAAAAATTCATTTTTGTTCCCCAAATCATCCCCAATCGAATGGAATTATTGAAAGGTTTCATTCGACAATTATTGAACACTTGCGCATTTTAAATACACGCGGATTTTTGAAAACTCCTGTTAAAATGAAAATGATATATGCTATATTAGCTTACAACAATTCTCTGCATTCTGTTACTAAATTAAAACCCATCGACATAATCAACGGACATATCAGTAGTAATGACCCCTTTAACTTAGAAATAGACCGTGTAATATTAAATGACTATGTTAATCAACACAAAGACAAAGCAAAAGTTTTATATGAAAAATTAAATTCCCAGATGATAGCGCATAAAGAACAAGCAATTGAAAACTTAAACCGAGTTCGTGACAAACCGGAGATATTTCAACCGAACCAAAAGATCTTTATAAAAAAGCATATACGCCAGAAACACGCGAATAAGTTTGACAAATCTTGCAACCTTGTAAGTGTAAATGAAAACAAAAAGACTCTTTCCACAGAAAAACAACAGAAAGTTCACATGGACAATGTAAAACGACCTCTTAAGAAACCTTATACTTTTAGAGACTAAGATAGTTTTAATTGTTTTTCAGACTAACCTGCGTTTGCGGCTCCCAAGATAAAATTCTGCTAAGAAATCTTGACGATAACCCTGGCATTATACCACTACGACTTGGCTCAGCAAAACTAACAAAATATTCACATACTCTTATTCATTATTACGACTTGAATTTAATTGTTACTGAAGTAAATAAACTTCAAGACAAATCAGCAAAAATAATTAAATTCGTTGAAACTAATCCAACATATAAAATGAGTGCTTCTAACTGGCTCAAAATTCTAGCATTTTTAGATGAAAGAGTAGAAAGTAAATTATTAGAAATAATTCCACATCCTCGTAGATTAAAAAGAGGTTTAATTAATGCAGTCGGTTCAATTTTTAAAGCAGTGGCAGGAGTACTTGATGAAGAAGACGGTAAACGTTATGATAAATTAATTCAAGAACTACAAAATAATGAAAATAAATTGGCAGCAAACATAACAAATCAAAATTTTTTAACTATTGCGTTAATAAATAAATTTAACAATACAATTAAGCAGATAAGTCATAATGAAGAACTTTTGGAAGAAAAGATTGGGCACATTGCCGCTATAGTCGAGGGTGCTCATTATAATATAAACAGTATGGTAATAATCGATGTTCTAAATCAAATTTCAAACATTTACGAAATTATATCATTGATCTTACAGGACATTGACAATTCACTAATATTTGCAAAGCTAGGTACAATGCATCCTAGTATTATAAAAACGTCTGATATGTTCAAAGAATTGGAATCATTGCAACCGAAATTTAATATTCAATTTCCAGTCAAAATTTCTTTAGAAAATACATTTCTCTTGGAAAAAAAACCATAACAGTAGATTGTTTCATTCTCAATAACAGAATTTCATATATATTACACGTACCTATTGTTTACTCACAAACATTTGATTTGTACCACCTTTACTCTATTCCTGTTCCTTATAAGAGTCAGTTCAAGGGAATAATTACAAAAAATAAATATTTGCTAACAAATAAATTGCACTATTCATTTAATGGCGAACCCTGCGTTGAGCTGAGACCACAAGACTTTCTCTGTAACAAAGTTGATCTCATGGACATAACAGACAAAAATCCTTGCGAAATCCAATTATTGAACATCCAAAATAGTTCTACTTGCCGCCAGGTTCCAATTACTGTATCTCAGACTACCTTCAAAAAGTTAGAAAACAACAGGCAATGGATCGCAATCTTCCCTAAAGAAAAAACCGTGAGTTTGAGATGCCATCTACAACAAGAAGTAACCAAACTTAAAGGGACATTCCTCATAGACCTACCAATCAGCTGCCAAATTTCTACCAACATCGAAACACTGATCAACGAGAAGTACCCGGAGAGCTCCAGTCAACCAATCATGTTCCCAGAGTTCGATACGGATACGCCTCCTATCCCGACCAACTTCAGCATCCACTTAGAACACATTGAACTTGATGAACTGCAGAAAATCAAGTCCGGATTCATCCAGAACCAACCAGCCTTAGACTTCACCTCTCCTCATTCCAGTATCAGCATCTGGACTATACTCACATATATTGTACTTGTGGCAATACTTGGATATTTTGGCTACATGAGAATGGTAACATGGTTTTCACGTCCAAAATCGAGGACCAGAGTGACCAAAGCACAACCTGTAGAAGAATTGGAAATCGATAATGTTCGCCTTCCTCCTTGTTAACATCGGAAGTCGAATCTGCGTAGGGAGGAATTATATCACCATCTTCCAAATAAACCATATAAACAATAGGCCAGGCAGATGGAGCTGACACAGCACTCTCAAGATCATATATAATACAAACGACAGCGGGAGCAGTCAGTCAGCATCGGAACGTCGAGTCATATATATCTTTTTATATTTTATATCTTAATGTTTTACTGATTTAAATTGTACTTATTCAATAAATTGATTTTTAAAAAGGCGATATTGAGTACGTGTTACGTTATTCACGTCTAAACAATCTTCATGAATATTTACGTTATTTATGATACTTACAATCATTATTTGGACGAAACAATTTATAATCGAAAAATGACAGGCCCAGTTTGGCGTTTTATTTTTTTGCGCAAAAATTATCTGATTTAATATAGTTTCAATCGTTTTACTATCTTTTGATTTTTCCAGGATATCGACACACATATTATAGTCTTTACTATTCAATGATCTGAAGCCATATTCTTTTTGCTCAAACAATTTTTTAACGTTTACATCTTCTTCAATTACTAAAGGCACGACTGGTTGAATCAATACAAATCTAAACGACGATTTATTTATATCGTTTTCCATATCTTCCAGAGCATTTAGACCATCAACCACAATATTGTAAATATTGGTATCACTTCTTACCGCGCCTTCATTACATTGATATGTTCTGTTTAAAAGTGAATTTATACCCCCACATACTGTTTCTCGCAATTTTAAAACAACGTTTAATACTGCCGGAACTTTTATGGAGGAATAATAAAAGTTCGTCTTGTAAAGAAAATTTCTTCCATGTTGTTGTTCAAATTTTTTTGCATTGAATATATCTTGAAATGTTGCATGATTACATTTCAACGTGTCACAGATCATTTTGTACGTTGAGGTTGCATTTTCGTATTCATTTCCATTATACATATACGGTACACCGTTCAATGTAAAGGGTCTCCAAAAATTTTTTTTAGAGTCTTAATTAGTTCTCGACTTACAATTTTCTTATTTTTTTACTTCATTTTGGTTTTCCTAGATTGCCAGATGAAGAACGCTTTCGTTTTGTATGCAGGTCGGGAAAATCTCCCCAAGTTAATCCTTCGCTATTATTGTCTACATCGTCTGCATCTTTTTCGACATCTTCAATTTCTGATTCATAAGTTATAGATCTAAATAAAGTTTTAAACATTTCAGCAGGAGTGGTTAATATAATCTTTTCTTCTTTACAAAATTTTGCACAAGCTATTTGAAAAATTAACGATATCATTATATTACTGTCCACGAATTCAGAAATAATTTTGTTTATCGTATCTTCATTTACATAATTATAATAGTATAAATAATTACATATTGCGCTTTCAGACATATATTGCCCGTGATAATAAATCAATGAAGCACAAAACGAAAAAATATTATAATTTTGTGTTTTTAGGCTATCATATTTCGAAAAATCCGTTTCAGTCCCATTAAATTGCTTAATTTTTCTGTACTTGGTTCGCCATTTATAATATTACTTGTTACAATTATTGACGTGTCTAATATTTTCGTAATAATTTTTTAAATGTTCTAAAATATCGTTAATAACGCCAGTGAAAAAATCATAAGCAACACAATTTTTTATAATTTGTTGCATAATTTGAATTTTTTCATCTTTGTGGTAATATTTTTCCCCAAAACTAGAGTTTGCTGTTATGTAGCCTATTAATGCAATGACAAACTTATTTTCTTCAATCTCTGAATCAAAATAATCCACTAAAATTAATTCCCAAATATCATTGGGAATTATGTCATTCTGATAAATAACTTTTCGCACATTGTTTAGGTTTTCGATTATAATATATTTTCTATTTGTGGTTTCCTTTTCATCATTATTGTATCGAACAAAAGAACTACCCATTACTTTATAAAATTCATAATTTTCCACTACATCATTATCAATAAATCCAATATTGGCATTATTTATGTTTGTTTCTTTATCGAAGTATTGAAATCGAGAATTTTGTTTTGAATTCCCATGATATTTTTCCAAGGGTGGTGATGCATTAAGAACCCGACTTGGTATTTGAGGTGAATTTAAATCTGTATGATATACCCACATACCATACGTTTTTTCCATTTTTAGTATCGCCCACGGTATAATACTATCGTTCAAATCATTCTTATAATATTCTAATGAATTTTTTATCGTGAATGAGACGTCTGTCATTTAGATAAAAGTAACTTTTCAAATTTGGTAAATTTTTCATTTTTAAATTTTCAATTTGATTATTATTCAATGTTGTAAACATTTCGCAACATTGTAATTCGACGTTTTGTTCATTTCCAATACCATACTTTAAAGAATAAAACGGATATATTTTGTCTGGTATTGGTGATAAATCGCTTACTATTATTTGATCTTTAGTGATTTGTCGCGCCTTTGTATAATCATTTGTGTATTGACAAATATTGATGTGATTTCGCCCGAATGGTAAAACAAATGATGTACAACCTTCGTCCAAACTAATTACCGTATTATTTAATAAGTTTCTCAATTCGGTTGCTTCGCCGATTTTGTGGCAAATGTATTTAAACATACATCTATCCACGTTTATGTCATTATAAATAACGTGAATGCCATGTGTTTTTTCCTTGAGTAATTGTTACTTTACCAACAGTATTTATCCCCAAGGTTGTTTTAATAATTTTTTCCAAATATGCAAATATAGATAAATTAATTTTTTTGTTACACAATACGTTTTTATCATTTTTTTGTAGTTCTTTGCATCCAAGACAGTCAAAATCAAATACGAGTTTATGTACCAATTCATAAGTCAAACAAACGGAAAATCCATGGAGGTGTATTAATTCATTAACTAGATTTTGAAAATCATTATGCCCAAAAACCTTTCTGGTGTTATATTCTTGTGACCCTATCAAATGAATTCTATTTTCCTGAAGTGTATAATTAAATTTTGCATTACTATTTAATACATTGACAAGCAAGTGTTGTTTTTCTTGTACCGGTGAAAATGATTTAAATTTGTTTGATGCAGCTAAATTATATGCCATGGTCACCGGACAAACAAATTTTGTTCACTCAACAACTATTTTATATAACTGCTAACGCTGTAGGGGAAGGGGGAGTGGAAAATCGTGTATTTATTACATTGTCCTACCGTTCGTCTAACCATTGTCTGGTGTTTGTTCGTGTACATATAGACAATAGTTGGTTCGTAGCGTTTACATTTACAAAATGGAAGAAAAAGATTTTAATTATATATTAACTATTGTAAAAAATATGCAATATCTTGTTTATGGTAAAAATGCATTAGAGGACAAGCGTCTTAAATCTATCGAAAAAGTATTAAATATAAATAAAGCAGTGGTAAAGCACAAAGACAGACAAGGATTGACACTATTACATCATGTTATTAGATTAGGGAAAGGAATAAAATTAATTAACTTGCTAATAAAACATGGTGCTTTTCTTTATGAAATGACAAACAACCGAAACAGTATTTTACATTTTGCCGTACAACACGAAAGATATGTTAAGCTCGTTGGTAAATTAATTGAGCTAGGCTTTAATGTTAATACTAAAAATATATTTGGTGAAACGTCTTTACATTTTGCTGTGGCAAAAGACAACCGTCTGGAAATTGTCAAAATTTTAATTCAAAACACATCACAACTCGATGACGAGAATAACAGAAAGCAAACGGCATTACACATAGCCATAGCAAATAATTGTGTAAAAATCGTGCAGGAATTATTATTACATCGTGCATCTGTTTTTTCAAGAAATTCGTGTTCTGATGCACCTCTGCATTTAGCTATACAAAGAGGACACGTCGAAATAACTGAATTATTGTTAGGAGCCGGTGCCGATATTTATGGAAGGGCATATAGATCGCTCGATACACCATTACATAGTGTTGTTTATTATATGCGCACCCATAATAATGATAATAAAAAAGTAACGGAAGATTGTATTAAAATTATTCAAATGCTTCATAGCCATGGAGCATTACTTAATGAAAAAAACCATTACGGCCATATACCTCTCATGGAAATCATACATTATTTTGATAATCCGACAGTTATAGAGGAATTTTTAAAATGTGGGGCACATATTAACGCACGTGACAATAGAGGTCGAACAGTTTTACATGTGGCAATATGTTTTAAATTCAACATTAATACAGTTAAATTACTTTTGGATTATGGAGCTTCAAATCATATTTTAGACAATAATAATTTAATACCGTTACATTACATTGATGTGCAACTGAACAATTCAAAAGAGATAAATAAACGAAAATTATTAGAGAAATATTGTCTTCTGGAACATTGCCTTAGCAACCTATGTTTCATTTGTTCCAATTTAACAAGTGAATATGCCCAAGAATGTAAAAATGAATTAAAAGAGATGCAAAAAGAATCGGTAACATTATATAATTGTATAATTCAAAGTCTAGAAAATGAAACATATTTTAATTGGAAACGGTACCACAGTCTTGACATAGAATTGGTGAAGAAATATCCAATTTATTGTGACGTGATTCGCAACAAACTTGAAGCCAAAAATATATTTACTTTATAAATATATAAACAAAAAATGCATTCTAAAATGCTCACGACAGGAAAATAATAAATGTAAATTTTTATTGAATTTGTTATATTTAAACTGTGTTATAATTGTAATAAATATTAATTTTATAAATAAAAATATATTATCTATATCTAGTTATTTGATTAGTAGTACAATGTTTATTTAAAAACATTCAACAAAACATTTTTTATTTTTGTTGTATTATCAGCTACAAATTTATCATATCTTACTTTTTTAAATATTAATGTTACGTATTGTAATAAAAACATAATATCATCATTATCTGTGGTAACATTTTCAATTCCTTTGTTTGCATGAATTTCAAATTCAAGAATAATTTTATTAGAATCCAAACACGTATTGTACCAATACAACTCGTTCGTATCAAGCATTTCAATATGTATGTTTAATTGCAACAACCAATTTATGTCTTTTTCGAACGAACATAGTGTTTTTTCTACCAAATCGTATTCCAATTCTATAGTTTGATACGGTTTTATTTTAAGATAACTACTTTGTTTCCCCTCATCGTACACAACAATTGCTAAATATCCATCCGTATTCTCTAGTAATATATTTTTCCATTGTGTTTGAGATAGGTTTTTTTCCAAAAAATAATTGTTTTAGTTGTTCAATGCTCTGCCATTTTATATAAAATGTGAAATTTGCAGAGTCATACGTATGAAAATTTGCCATTAGTTCCATTGAATATAAAGGGTTCAAGAAAACAAATACATTATTTTCTTCTGAAGTTAAATTATTGACATAAAATTTATACTTAATAGGAACATCGTCGGTCGTTTGTGAGCTATATAATTGTTTTTTTGTGTACATTGCTACTCCCATTATTTCTGTTATTATAATTTTATCGTCAGTAATTTTATTCGAACTTGACGAGAACATTTCTACTTGGACGATTAGGGGTTGTAAACATTGAGAAGGAACAAAGAATTCTTGTAAACACTTAGATGTTTTTATAAGTACATTATTATTATCCCAGATGCCAATACCTCTAATGCCATTCCATTTAGGAGCTATATATACGTTTTCCAGTGATCCAGTATTTTTATTTGTAATACTTAGTGATAGAAACTTTGTAAAATTATTCGTAAATTCTCTGATAAAATCATCCCGAAATATTTGTCGCAATCGATTTCCATAGTCGACACAGAATTTTCCGGTACTAGTTATGAGTTTTTCCAATAGCAATGATGGTAGTAGTTTTAATGCAGATTGTGTAATTTTTTTATTTCATATGTAGACGGTCCACAATTTTTACTTATTCCTTCCTTTTCAAATTCTATATAATAATGTTGATTAATCGGACGACGTCCTTCCTGGGTTCCACCAAAATTAAATCCCTTACCTATCGATAGACGAATGCCTGTATGTTCTATATCGTAAACACATATACGAGTTTGACAAAAAGTTGGTACAAAAGATTTATCTGTATCGTTTACGTTATTTAAAACCACTGTACGAAAATCATTTTCAGATAAGTTGGTTTCTTTACTATATTTCCACGAGCACTGAATCAAAATACTCTTTTTACTGTCTAATATGAATGGCACGACGTCGGTTACTTGCTGTAAAGTTTGTTTTTTTTTTATACATAATATTTTCAGTAAATTTTCAAAGAAAATTCTTCCTCTTTTTGTTCTGGTATAATGAATTCTTCAAACAGTTGTGGATTTATGGGCACGTCGTTTTTAATTATAACTCTATATATATTTTTGTACGACGTTTCATTATTGTTATGTTTAAGAATTTCTATCCTATTTAATGTTTTGTCGTTATAACGAATAACAGATTCATAATTGAATTGATTCGTGTATTTTTCTAAAAAGTATTGTGATGCCATGTGAAATGCTTCAGCATCTATTATTAACAGTATTGTATATTCAGACTCAAATTTTTTCATATTATGTTTTCATATAAGACAATAATATGTATACTGTTAAATTCTTAACAGATTCTTCAGAAATTTTTGAATCTCAAACACCAACTCCTTCAATCGAAGCAGATAACTATTTTGCCATAGGACAAAAAATCGCATGTATAGACAACGCGAAAGTGCACGTTTTCGACTTGATAAATTATAAATCACCCGATACTCAACAAAGTGAAAAGTGTAGAAAAATTCAAATTACTCGATACGAAGTTTGTGGAAAAAACTATTGTAAAAGGCAACATATAAAAAAATATATTTATATTGCATTTCTTGATAGTATTCTTGTAAATTCAGGAAACGTACCTCGACAAATTTTAACAAATGAACTCAATTTTCTGAACGGAATCAATTCTTCAGATGTTTGTTTATTTAGATATTATTTGCAATTTCGTCGAACCATTTATTCTCATTCATCAAAATATTATATTTTTGTCTTATGGTATTGTAGTGGCAGATAAAATAACAGAAACCGTCTCAAGAGTTTTATTAATATTCAACCAATTAAATATTCGTTATATATTCGATAATAAAAAAAGTATCTATTTCGTAAATATAAGATCTTCAAAGGATTATCAAGAACCCGGAAGTGTTGTATTATTTGAAAAAAATTACCAACTTGTAGATTTTTTCAAATGTATATGTTGCAAAAATATTAATAGAGCAGTTAAGCATTTTGCAGACGACAAACAACTCAATGTGAATATACGAAAAAACACAATAAAGAAAATTAAATCAAATATTGAGAGTTAATTGATATTTAATATAATTCATGAACTCTCTATCACTTTCCACATTTCTTCTTTAAAGATACATTTATGGATAAGAAATGAGTCGCGCGCGATAGAATATTTGTTTATATATTGATTTTAATACCATGCGTTCAATATCTACTAATTTCATTTGTGAAAGTACTTACTTGTTTCCCCTTCCATTAAATATCACGAAAAGAAAATTGACAAGACAAGTAATTTTACACATTAATCCATTAAAACATTAATAATCACTGTTAAATTACATATTTTTTATTATTAAAACAGTTTAACAATAATAAATGTTTTATTTTTTCATTTACAATTGTAATTTAATCACTGTTTATTTTAAATGAATTTTATAATTAATGTAATTACAATCATCTCACGATTCGATGGTTATTACTTGCATATTTGTTTATTAAAACAATTGTAATGTTTTGAACATAACCTCAAACGACTCCTCTATCCGAACTTCGATATTCATTTGAACATAAAATTACCCCTTCTACCATGATTTTCGTCTAATTTTTGGTGGAAAGGAAAGCTTTCAGGTGCTCGGACCAATAAAATGGGTTATTGTCGATCATCTGGTACAGAAATTACTATATAAACAACATATCCTTCGCGCGCGACTCACTTCTTATCCATAAATCTATTATAATATAAACATATATATATATATATATATATATATATATATATATATATATATATATATAATTTCCAATATATTTTATTTCTACCGTGTGCTGTAAATTTTGTAATTTATATTTGTAAAACTAAAAAACTAAGATTGGAAATTTGCGTAGATAGAAATAAAACCGCGGAGACTATGTTCAATAATTTCAACGATTTGAAAAATATATTTATGAATCAATGTTTTCAGAAGTTGCTTGTATAAACATTTGAATCATGAATAATTTTTTAAATGAGCATCACGTTCAATATTTTATTCTTAAAAGATTTATAATTCGAATTGTCGAAACGCAAACTTTTTAAAATATCTCGATTCAAAATTGTGTTTGTTAACTTTCATTAGCTCACGCGATCTCTCTACAACGTACTTTGTAAATTACAAAAAACCCATTTGCGAATCACACAACAATGCATGTTTGTATTTTTATTGTGCTCAAAGTTTTGCAATTCGAATAAACGAAACGCATTCGACTCTAAATAGCACGACAAAAAAATATCCCGAAACCGATTTCAATTTTACAGGCCTGCTATGCCAAGTTTGCTTGGTGTATATTTTTTCAAGTCGTGTTCAATATTTTGTTTTGAAATATCTAGCCAAATAATTTACAATTTGAAATTTTTATTCTAAATTCTGATAGATATGAATTTAATAATTGATGAATGCAAATAAAATTTAATACACGAGAAGTTTCGGTCTGTTTAAAAAAAATTTCTTAAAGAAATTTTCAATTGAATATAAAAACATTTGACAATATTTAAAAATTAGAATTCATTAAAACCAAGATTTAAAAACCGAGCGCAGCATAGAAAGCGATTTCAATTAAATTTCAACTTGGCGGTCTCGAATGTCGACTATGAAACCCTCATAATTATTGTTGAAATCGAGTCTGTTTTTAATACGTCAACTAGCTGGGTTATTTAATGAGATACAATAATTAGAATTTACAATAAACTTTAGTTTTACTTCAATGTGGTTTTATTTTTTACCATAATCCTGCATTTTAATTTATAAAAACAAACCAGTAAAAACTTTTAATACTGGATAATTTAGTAGTAAAAACAAAATCGTGTAGTCCAAGCTAGTTTTCAAATTTTAAAAGAAAATATTTAAATCACGAGTAATCTTCCAAAACTAATTCTCAGAAATAATAAAGGTTTCGGAGCAAATGTTAAATTCCAGTTTTTATTTTAAAATATCAGACGACTTGCAATTCAATTTGAGAAATGTGCATAATTGACAAATTAAATTTTATAATCTTGGGATACAAAGAAAATAATCAAGATTATTTGTTTTCTGATTTTGCATTTTAATTTGATAAAAATAAATAAATAAAAACTTTAAAGTTGAATAATCTCATGGCTAAAAAAACCGTGTCGTCTAAACTAAATACTTCTAACAATTTTAAAATCTTAAAAGTATCTGTTAACCGATAATTTAGAATTTCAAATCACAGATAATCTTTTGGAATTATTTTAGGAAATAATAAAAGTTGCAAATTGATACAAAAATTAAATTTTAATTTTCAAAAATAGAATTAATTGCAATTTAAATTCAGAATTTCTTAAACTACATTCCACAAATGTTATACTTGAGATTTAAATGAAATAACTCAAAGATTTTATTTCTGCTTTTATTTTTCACTGTTTCTATATTTTAAGTTGATAAAACGAAACGAGTAAAAATACTGGAATATAATTTTGGTAAAATTCATACAAAAACGAAACGACATTGTTAAATTAAATATTCAACAATCTTCGTGATAAAAGTTTTAGTGTTCTAATTTCAGTAAATGAAATAAATAAAGTATTTAACTAATACAGTGTTTTTTTATTAACGAATTGTAATAGAAATGAAATATTGAATTATTTTATTTGAATCTCAACAAAAAAAATTATTAAATTTAGTTCGCCAATTCTTTTCTTGGCAGAAAAAAGACAAACATTTAAAAATAACAAAACTTTAATTTAAAATTTTTAGACCATCTTTAGTTTTGAAGCTCGTTGCTTATTATCATTTTGAATATCTCAAAATATAAAATTCAATATTTGTACTAATTTTAATTATTTACACATACAATTTAAACATTAAATTATATAAACTAGCCATCTGTAATTCAAATAAAAATAACCAAAATCTTACTGTGGGTTTGCGTTTTAATTTGATAAAAAGAAATAACTTAAACGTTAAAATTAATGTTGAATAATTTTAGAGTAGCAACTTTTATAATCTTGTAATACAGATAAAATAACTACTATTTTAATTCTGCTTCTGTTTTATTTTCTACAGCGATTCTGCATTTTAAATTCAACGATACGAAAATAATTTTGATAAAAATCATACAAAAACGAAACAACAATGCTAAACTAGATTTTCAGCAATGTTCTCGATAAAAGTTTTAGTGGTCTAATTTCATGGTAGTTTATGTTTTGTAATTCAAATTACCTAAGGAATTCAGAAACTCTCGGACACGGATAAAATCAATGAATCAATGATTTCAAATGTTGGCTATAAGAATCTTCGATTAGTGGATAATTTCTCAAATTTTGTTATTAACGATAAATATAAAGGTTAAAGATTTGTTAAGCCAAATTTTATAAATATTGTATTTAAATAAAGTAACCCAAGATTTTATTTCTTGTCATATTTTTGTAATTTAAATTGATAAAAGGGACATCGCTAAAATATTCGAAAATAATTATTGGAATACATTCTTAATAAAAAGACACAGTTTTATTTAAATATTTTATTTACTTGACAGTATTTTTATTTGGTTTAAATTAACATAAATGAAATATTCATTGTAAGATAAATTTTGACTTGTGTATTATAACCTGAAACGACTACTCTACTTGAATTCCGATATTCATTTGAACGTAAAATTACCCCCTCTACCACAATTTTCGTCTAATTTTTGGTGGAAGGTGAAGCTTTTGGGTGCTTGGACCAATGAAATGGGTTATTATCGATCATGTGGTACTAAAATTACTATATAAACAACATATCCTTCGCGCGCGACTCACTTCTTATCCAAAAATATATCTTTAATAAAGAAGTTAGAGAGGATGATGCGAAGTTCGTCTATTATAATATAAACATATATATATATATATATATATATATAGACCTATATTCATCACATACGAGTCCCGTTTATACATGTGCAAGATACTAAACGAGGCCCGCGTTGCACTTACGAGTCCCGAAATTGGGCCTCGTTGTTCTAAAGCTTGTATTTAAGATTGTTTTTCCTCTCACGATCCCACAAAACCATAATCCATATTTTTTTTTTGGGCTCATAAGTTATGTGCATATAGCGACTTATATGGTTTTTAGTTCATCAAAACTTGAACTAGGGGTCGCGTGAGTCGTTCTGTATATACTTTCTATTAACTATGCGAGGCCTCCGTATATGCACTGATTTTATAGGGTTATTGCCAATTCCGAGTCCCTAAGCATGGCAACAATGTTGTTGAGACATCAATCGTTTGGCATTCACATTAGATATTGAACTAAATACAAACTGCAAGGGCGACTGCCGTCTCATGTCATTAAAATCGCTGTGTCAGTGGGCAACAGAAAGAGAACGCATGAGCGTGAGATATTTGTCTCTTTTCATAGGATTATTAATGGTGTTTACATGTTATTTGGTAAGTTAAAAATAAATAAATTCCTGTTTTTGTTTTTATTTTATAGCGTGGTCATTGTATTGCGTGAATATTACTAAACTCAAATATCTAAAATTATGGTTAATTGGGTAGCTTTTGGGTATAAAAAAATGCAATCAAAGAATTCAAATGTCAAATATAACACAAGAATTCTCTGATTGTTAAAGATCACAATGGATTTTAATGCCTGGTAATTAGAATAAAAATTTTAATTATTGATTAAGGTCAAAAAATGCTGAACTTAAAAATAATATAGTGCACAAAAATCTAAATCAGGAGTATTTTTTAAATTTAAATTAAATGATTTGAATTTGTGTATTTAGACGTCAGTGATCAGAAACTTGATATATAAATTAGGAGTAATATCTATACTGTTATAAAATCGTAAGTTGGTCTGTTTGTTTGTTTGTTTGTTCGGGCATCAAGAAAGAACTCGTTTTGCTGAATGTTTTTTGTTGCAAAGCCTATAGTTTGACTTAAAATCTAGTAAACATTTTACTCTCTACATTGACAGATTGGTAGATATAGCGAAAAAACTTCTACCACGTTAGGTAACACAATTATTCTATTGGTTCCATCGCACACAACAAATATTAGATGAAACTTGCATCAGCTTAGCTTTTGTTCAAAATTCGGAATATGCCATTGTAAAACGTTTCGATAAAAAAAATCGACTGATATATCAAGCGTAATTGTACAGGGTGTTCCATATATAGGATAGGTGAAGCTTACAGCAGGTTTAAAAATATAAAAGTGATATTATTAGGTGGACCTTATAGACAGCTGCATGTATACAATGTGGTTTAAATAAAAGGGTAGTGGAATTAGTTATAAGGGGTGGTTCAAAAGAGTTGAACTGGGTGGGCCATAAATAGTTGTATATATCAGGCAGTTGAAAAACGGGTGGAGAATTATATTTATGCAGGATAACAAAATCTTTGGCTTATAAATAAAAAATCTTAGAAAAAATGTGTTACGTAAGCAGTTAGGATATTTAAATTATCTTCTTGAGTAATACTTATGAAACGGGTTGAAAAGATTTTAGAAGCAGTTGATTATAAAGTGTTGTTGAAATATAAGATGGAGTGGAATTTTAGTTTATAGGGTGGTTAAAAAATTGTTTGATATCCACAAGTAGTAGCTTATATAGGATGGTTGAAATATTTGTCGGAGTATAATTACAGTTATACAGGTGGGTTTAAAAAATATCACAAAGAAATGTCTAAGTATAAAAGGTGGTGCAAACTGTTATATTCTGTGGCCCATGAGTAGTTACATATACAAGGTTCTTGAAAAATAGGGTAGAGAATGATTATACAGGGTGGGTAAAAAAATGGTAGAAAAATATTGTTTTATAGAGTAGAACATGAGCCGTTGGGGCGAAGTAAAATATGAGAAAAAATTGTGAAATAGCTTAGCCCATGTTAGTCTGAAGCTGTAACTCGTTCCTCGAAGTTTCCTTGGAATTCCATCGTCTTGAAATGATTGATCTCACAACGTTTCAATAGCTTTGGATCTGCTAGTTTATTTTAAGTATTCTAAAACTACACAATTGTGAATGGAAAAAAATGCCCTCACATGCAAAATGTGAGAATTATTACAATACCCCAATATTGAATTGGAAGAAATGTCTTCAACATAAACTGAATTACTTATAACTATTCGACTTCAGTCTCCAATATGTAATTTCGAAATGATTGTTGAGGAACTCCTTACTTCTTCTGTCTATTCTTTTTTTTTTCTTTTCATTTCTTCTGTAAATATTTGAAAATTGTAACGGAAACAAACTGTACTAGGAGCAACTTCGAATAGTTATTTGACAGAAAATCATCCCCACAAGCGTTGTAAAACAAAGACGTAATTCAGCATTTGAACTATACAAGAACTGACGTATAACAAATATATATATAGTAATTGACAATGAATCATTTCAAGAGAAGCCATCCTAAATAATTTTTTAAAACATCTTTAAAAGAAAAAGACAAAAAAAAACATTAATTTATATTTAGGGGGGAACATTTTACGCAAATCAGTCACCCTGCAGTTTAAACTCCTATGTGTGGGTGAATATCACTTCTAGAGGTTTAAATACAAAGGGGTATCATGTATTACCCCTTTTTAAAGGTCTTTTTTGCCAATCTTTTAACACTTCATTTTTAAAATCACATTATTTTTAGAGTAATGACTAACAAACCGTAAAAAATTAAATTTTTAAAATAATTGTCAATTACACCAAAATTGGGTTAGGGCGGTATTTAGGGTCTCTTGATTACGAATCCGAGGTTAGATTTGCAAAATTCAAAATAGTGCAACCAAGATGGCGAATGAAAATTTAAAAAATCAGCCATTTTACACAAAACTTCTTATAAGGGGTTTTTTAGGTTCTCTGATAAGCCATCTTGAATTTTGTAAGTTCCGAGTTCATTATCAGAAACCCCAAAAATCCCTATATACCAATTTTGGCGTATATCAGTTGATTTATAAATTTTCATTCTTTATCTTGGGTCCACCACTTTGAATTTTGCAAATCTCACCTCGGACACGTAATCAGAGACTCTAAAATCCACCCTTAACCAATTTATAAAAAATATACGCTTTGATTTTCCACACATAAACTTTTTGGCCCCCAAAATTAACATTAGAGTTTTATTTTACTAATAAACTTTCAGGGAACTTTTGTAATCTACTGTTTCAATTAAGGCTCTGTAAATTAGAAGATAAAGGGGAAAATAGGTCAAGTTATAAATAATAAATTATTAACTCTTTTAAATTATTTATTTAAAAATACAAATATATTTTCAAACATTTAGATAGTGTAGTTTCTAAAGTGGGAATTAAGTCGATGTTTAATATTTTTGTTAATATCTTTTAAACAAATGATTTAAAAATATGATACTCGTATATTTGTTATTCACATAATGAGCCGTTTATTTGATATATTACATGCTGCGTTTAAAAATTTAATTTTTATTTTCCATTTAATTCTATAATTTGTCCCCAAAATTAATACTGGTGTTTTCTACTAATTTTTCTCATAAATTTCAGCGTCAGTACCCCTAATTCTTTTCAAAATGTTAGGAGGTATGGTTTCTGAATTTTTTATATTTTTTTGTTAATATCTTGTTAACAATTAATTTTAAAAATATGAAAAATTTATATTTTTAGTCCTCGTAATGAGCCCTTTCATTTGATGTTTTGCATGATGCGTTTAAAAAGTTATTATTTTTTTCTTTTCCGTTCAATTCAATAATTTTCCCCTCAAAATTAATATTAGAGCCATTTCCTTATTTTTCCTGTAAAGTTAAAGTAAACCCATTTACCTAAGCCTATTTTTTTTCTTATAGGTCGGAAATAAAATGGAGGAATTGGTAATTTTCTTATATTTTTGTTAAACAATTTATTTTTAAAATATGAAAAAATACATTTATATTCCTCATAATTACCTCTTTCATTTGATGTAGTGCATGATCCGTTAAAAAATATATTTTTTATTTTCCCTTTAATTCTATAACTTGACCCCCGAAAATTAATATTAAGGATTTCATCATATTTTTCCGTCAACAAAAAAAATGTATTATAATTTGGGGAATAATGGGGGAATGGGTATATTTTTTAATATATTTTAAAATATTCATTTTAAAAATACAAAAACATTTGTATTCGTTATAATGAGCCCATTGATATGATTTGATGATGCGTAAGAAATATTTTTAATTACATTTCCATTTAATGCTGTAATTTGTCCCCTAAAATTGATATTAGAGGTTTTCCTTTATTTTTCCAGTAAAGTTCAGGTCAGGTCCAATATCCTTAATTTTTTCAAATTTTTACGTCTTATGATTTCGGAGATAAAGAGGGAAGGAGTAATTTTTTTATCCTTTTGTTAATATCTTTTAAATAATTTATTTAAAAAATATGAAAAAAATATGTTTGTATTTGATATATTACGTAATGCCTTAGAAACAATTTTAATTTTATATTTTTCATTTAATTCTGTAATTTGCCTCCCAAAATTAATATTAGGGGTTTCTCCTTATTTTTCCGGTAAAATTCAAGTGAGGCCCTACATCTCTAATTTTTTTCAAAATTTTACGGCTTATGGTTTCGGAGATAAGATGGGGAATGGGTAATTATCTTTATATTTTTTTTAAATAATTTATTTTAAAAATATGACAAAATATATGTTTTCGCCATAACGAGCACTTTCATTGAATATAGTACATAATGCGTTAGAAACAATCTAAATTTTATATTTTCCATTTAAATCTGTAACTTACTCCCCAAAATTAATAGTAGATTTTTCTCCTTATTTTTCCGGTAAAATTTAGGTGAGGCCCTATCTATATCTTTTTCAAAATTTTGCGGCTTATTGTTTCAGAGATAAGGTAGGGTGAATGTGTAATTTTTTTATATTTTTGTTAATATCTTTAAAATAATTTATTTTAAAAATATGAAGAAAATATATATGTTTTCGCCACAATGAGTCGTTTTATTTAATATATAACATGATATGTTAGAAACAATTTTAATTTTATATTTTCCATTTATTTCGGTAATTTTCCCCCAAAAATAATAATAGAGGTTTATCCATATTTTTCCGGTAAAATTCAGCTGACGCCCTATATGATTTTTCATAATTTTACTTCTTACAGTTTCGGAGATAAGGGGGAGGTTGTTTTTTTTTCCCCAGAAGTACCCCTAAAATCAAAATTCCTTCATGTACTCCTGATTGGTGGGTCACTATCACTATACACTGATACCAAATTTCAACATTTTCCGTCCAATAGTTTAGCAGAAAATTGCTGGGATGTAAAAGAAGGAGAAATCCGGAGTGATATTATAAGGGTATTCGTTTTTGTATATACGGAACCCTAAAAATAATCTGATTTTAGAAAATGATGCGTCAAAAGATTGGCAAAAAAGAGACCTTTAAAAGAGGTATCACATGATACCCGTTTGTATTTAAACTTGCAGAAATGAGATTCACCCCATCTTAGGGCTTAAAACTACAGGGTGACCGATACATGTAAAATGTATTACCCCGTAAATATAAATTAACGTGTTTTTTGTCTTTTTCTTTTAAATATATTTTAAAAGTTATTCTGTTGGCTAGTTTTGAAATCAAAGCCCTGTATAACAAATATACAATACAACTTTTGCACTCAGGAAGACTGTTAACCATCTTGCAGACTTTTGATTCTCTCAGAACAGATATGAGTTTACTTCCTATAAGGGTCAATCAGTAATCCGCACAATTTTTAGTAATTGCCCCTCTACATTTTGTCTCCATCACAAATTTCAACTAATTATCA
The DNA here is from genome assembly GCA_034190945.1 of Octodonta nipae. Taxonomy (NCBI): domain Eukaryota; kingdom Metazoa; phylum Arthropoda; class Insecta; order Coleoptera; family Chrysomelidae; genus Octodonta; species Octodonta nipae. Next base: position 58,259,432 of record CM067222.1, read on the forward strand.
GTTACAGAAAAGAAGTGAGAAGAGGGAAAACTCAATAAACAGACATAGTAGTAAAGAATATATGTTTAAGAAAAATAAATTATATTGTATAACAAGTTACTTTGATCTTAAGGAAAGCATTTCCGTGTAATCCAGAGTAAGTGATAAGTAAGGTGCAGAATTTCAAGGCCATAATTTGCATACAGTTTAAATTACTATCATATAGGTCAGATTATGTTACATTCAAATTGATCTCATGGCAGCCATTCATAGTAGTAGTTTAATCCCAGGTTAAGCAAAAAACCGGAAATATGAATTAGCCGGAGAAAACTGTTTAAAGTTCATTTAACTCATAGATTTTGTAGAAACATTATTAGCTATTATTAAAAATATATAAAAAAAGAAAATAAAGAATAAACGAAATTTTATTTTATAATAAACAATATCTTGTATAAACTTAGTACCGTGGAATGGGGTTACTTAGAATCCAAGGGTGACTTTGATAAAAATTTCGTTTCGTTTTTACACCAAAATTGTGGAAATTCTGAAAGCATTTTTTTTTGTTTTTTTTTTTGTGGTTGGCAGTACTGAACGTCACATCTATCATGTCATAAGTCGCGGTGGATGGATCTGTGCCGGTTTATGAAAAAATATTTAAAATATGTAGAAAGTACTAGTTTTTTTTGTAATATTGAAAGCTTGAATAACATATCAAATGTTTACAGTTCATTACACACTATAACCATAAAAGCGACCTTTACTGCAAGCCATAACCTTGAAGTTCACTGTTTTTTTGGTGGCATATTTTGTACGAGGTGTCATTGATCACCTATGCGGGTTTACTTTGGCCAATGATATCAATGTTACCCCATAAGGTTATTTAGTTTGAGCTACTTAGACTGATTAATGATCTTATTAACGACAATGTTTTTTTATTGATCTGTCATCATGCCAAGGACATATGAAAAGCGTTTAGGCTCTCGAAAATCTGGAATTAGGAAGAGATTCTGAATAAGGTTATTAGGGAAGTAATTGAAAACCGATTGACGTTACGTGGAGCGTCTGCAAAGTTTGTCATTCCTTATGGAACAATATATAGGTAACAAGTACCATGGAAAATTTTCACAAAGATCTAGTGCAAAAACCGATTTCTCTGAAAATGTAGAGAATGTGATATTGAAATGGGTAGCGAAAAGTGCAGGAATTGATTTGTAGAATTCTTACAATAAGTTAAAAGTTAATAACATTTCCTAAATATTTATTATATTTTCAAGACAAATGTGTGTTTTCATAACAAAGTTGTATATTTGGAAAATTTCGTTTTTCTTAGCCTAAGTAACCCCAAATAGTTAAAAAACGATATAAATCCTAGACCCATGGATAGATTTAACAAAATATATTTGTTTTGTTCCTGGTTAGGAATATTTTCGAATTCTGTAAGAAAAAAGGATGGTATCATAGTAACCCTAGTCGCAGTTTAAAATTAAACAATGAGAAAATTAATATTTTTATGCCAGAAGTGGACAGTCCAGACAAAACCAATATTTACATTTATTCTCGTATATTTTTTACCATATTTTAAGAAAAAAATGTTTTAATTCTGAAACTGATCAAAGTTACCCCATTTTACGGTACTGTAGATCTAAAGTTATCAACACAAAACATTCTTCACTGATTATAGCACTCGGTGATATTAGTTTCGGTACTGATTGTAAACGAATGTTTTAATTCGGGCCCAGTTTACTTTTGCGAAAAGTTTCTTTTCTTTCTGCTTGAACTCTTCAACCTCTTGTTTTTTGGGTGGTTTTTTATTAGTGATGAACTCTTTGAAATATAAAATCATACAATTTTTTTCTTCTTGGTTCCACCGCATTCGGCTCCCTGTTCTGGCTGAAAATATTTATAAATATAAAAGCTGTACATAATTCAAATTATATTTTTGTCTTACATTGTTTGATTTGCTTATTAGGAACACCACTTTCGTTATATATATTTGTTGTCTCGTCTTCAGGACTTGTAAGTGCATGTGTTTTAAGATAGTTTTTGTTATTCAATTCTAGATTTGCATCTAATGGCGTTGAGGTAGTTGTTATGTTTACTTCTGTGTTATCTGAATTTTAAAACAATACATTATACAAATTTCCTTCCCTAATCACTTAAAAATTAAGCAATATTTACAACTTACCTTTTCTAGAAATAGCAAAGTTTTCTTCGATTTCTAATACATCTGTCTCGTCTACATTAACAGCCTCCAGGCCTTTCCCTTTGTATAGGTGAGCTTTTCCTTGGTCGATCATTAATAGCAGTTTCGCCATTTTAGCAGTTTGATATAGATCTTGCGGCAATCTACAATTTTTCATTTAAGTAAACCCGTTTTAGGGTTGTAAAATTTCATTTATAAACCTCTTCGCTATTTAATTGTGGTAGAAACATCATTTAAAATAATAAAACCTGGTTATACAATAATTGTTTTCTTAGTACCATAAAATTCATAGGGACTAATTTCAAAAAGCATATCAAGTAATTTGAAATTTTAAGGAACGTTTAATTTAAGAAATCTCGTTTAATTTAACTAAATTATATTTTTTCTTGTTTATTTATTTATCAGAATAGCTTGCTTGTAGGTTACCATAATTTGTTCGAGACACTATACTAAATAGCCAGATAGAGGGAGAGAGGGAAAGAGGAAGAGTGGGAAAGTGGAAGAGAGGGAGCGAGAGGGAGAATAAAAGAGGGCTGAGCTTTTTGGCGTGATAAAAATACGCTGAAATAATAGATTGGTGCCAAATAAATTATGTTTAGAAAAAGGACTTAAGGATATTTTTTCCTGTCTAATACTACATTAGATAATCTCTTTAAACATTAGACTACATAAGGATAAACATGTTTCATTATAGCCCTTAAGATTTTTATAAACTCAAATATTACTAACCTATACAATTCTTCGTGGGTTTTTTTCGTGTGCCCCATAAATATGGCTAATTGCTCCATATCATTTTCATTTATATTCATTACTTGCAATATTGTTGCGGTTTGCTTCCTAAATTTGGTACAAGCAAATCTTCGAATTACACTGACACCGTGATACCATCTTTTCGCTGAGTCGGGATTTGCAAAAAAAATACTTCTCAAGATTTGGGGAGCCATTATTTTTATATTTTTCTCGCTGATGTTTTTGGTGACATTACTCTATAACAGAAAGCACAAAAATGGCTGTTAACAATGCACAGAACTGTTACAGATCTTTTCTAAACATTTGGGTTGGGTATTAATCATGCAATGTTTTTGAACCTCACCTTTTTCAAACTGCCGTATGTATATGTTTTTCCAATGTCTACATTCTCATCTACAAACTCATAAATACATTTCGAGGTTTTCACGGGTTCTGAGGTATTAAAATATCTTGTTACTTTTTCATGTAAAGACTCCATTGGTATACTAAGAGAATTCGTTAGAGCATGATATTCCTGGTATAACATTTCATTTTCTATGGAGTTTCGAGTAATGTTAGGACTGTCTTTTTGAGTAATATTTCCTGAAAATATTAATATTCATTATCATTATATTCTTTCTTCTTGACAAAACCTCACAAAATGTTATAAATCCTATAAGCACATTCAGCATAAACAAAAAATAGCTTCAGGCATTTTTTTAATGTTCAATGAGAATAATTTGATCAACTGCAAGTTGGACTCGCATACTAAGGGTTCCACACCACCATATCAAGATTTGATACAATGTAGGTGAATCAAAGTATATTTTTTTCTAATATTCCAGTTTCAGGCAAGCATGAGTGTATTTTCTTATATTTAGCGTTTTAAATTTTTATAAAACAAACTTTTTTTTTTCCCCCACACAGACTTTATATTTTATTTGCTACATAATTCGCTTGATTTTTATAACATTATGTATTTAATTTTCTAATTTGGACCCAAAATTAACATTAGTGTTTTATTTTCAAGATGGTCTTTTATAAAATGTCTAAATTTTAGGCTCTGTAGATTGGAAGATAAAGGGGAAAATAGGTTAAGTTTTAAATAATAAATTATTAAAATGTGTTAAAAATATGATATATTTGTAATTCAAATAATGAGCCTTTTATTTGATAAATTATATGATGCCTTTTAATTCTGTAATTTGCACTAAAAATTACTATTGGGGTTTTCTTCTATTTTTTCTTATAAATTTCAAGTGAGCCCCAGTACACCTAATTAATTTCAAAATTTTAAGTGGTATGCTTTCGGAAATAAAGAGGGAAATGAGAATTTTTTATATATTTTTTAATACCTTGTAAACAATTAATTTTAAAAATATGAGAAATATATATTTGTATTCCTAATAATGATCCCTTTCATTTGATATATTGTATGATGCCTTAATTTTTTTTTATTATTTTCCCTTTAATTCTATAATTTGGCCCCCAAAAATATAAGGGATTTCTTGGCATTTTTCATATAAACAAAAAATTTTAGGTCTTATAATTTGGGGAATAAAGGGGGGGCTGGTTAATTTTTTTTTAAATATTTTTGTTAATATATTTTAAAATATTCATTTCAAAAATATGAAAAAAAATGTATTCCTCATAATGAGCCCTTTGATTTGATATATTACATGATGCGTTATAAATAATTTTAATTTTATATGTTTCATTTAATTCTGTAATTTGCCCCCCAGAAATAATAGTAGGGGTTTCTCCTTATTTTTCCGGTATAATTCAGGTGAGGCCCTATATCTATAATTTTTTTCAAAATTTTGCGGCTCATAGTTTCGGAGATAACGTAGGGGGAATTGGTAAAAATTGTTATATTTATGTTAATATATTTAAAATAATTTATTTTTGATGAAACAAATATATTTGTTTTCGCCATAATGAGCCCTTTCATTTGATATATTAGGTGATGTGTTAGAAACAATTTTAATTTGATATTTTTCATTTAATTCTGTAATGTGCCTCCCAAAATAAATAGAGGTTTTTTCTTATTTTTCTGGTAAAATTCAGATGAGGGCCTATATATCTAATTTTTTTTTCAAAATTTTACGGCTTATAGTTTCGGAAATAATTTATTTTAAAAATATGAAAAATATTTATTTGTTTTCGCCATAATGAGCCCTTTCATATGATTATATGGTGTGTTAGAAATAATTTTAATTTTATATTTTCCGTTTAAATATGTAATGTGCCTCACTAAAATTATTAGTAGAAGTTTCTCATTATTTTTCCGGTAAAATTCAGGAGAGGTTCAATACGACTAATTTTTTTCAAAATTTTACTTATAGTTTCGGAGATAAGGGGGGGAACGGTCCATATTTTTAGTTCCCCTCCCCCCCAAAAGTACCCCTAAAATCAAAATTTCTTCATTTACGATATGTACTCCTGGTCGTATCACCAAATTATACACTGGTACCAAATTTCAACCTTTTCAGTCCAGTAGTTTAGAAAAAAAATTACTGTGATGTGAAAGAGGTAGAAATCCGGAGTGATATTATAAGGGTATTCGTATATTGTATAAACGGAACCCTAAAAAGTATTGTTTCATCGACCAATATCGTTAAAAAGTTATTGAAGATCATTATTTCCCTGAAATTGTTTCTACTACAGATTTTATCCGTCTATTATTGAAAATCAACCAGTAAATGCTAATTAGAGCTGGCTTTTTATAAACAATAATTTACACATTACTTTTAAACTAATGTGTAGTTATAGGTTGAAATGATTATTAAGTAAAGACTGTATTACCGATCACCCTATGATGTGATAGATAACAGATGATTTTAAAACAGGGCGTTGATATTCCATGTACACTCTGGGGGAAAAATATTGTACGAGTAATTAATCTCCCGCACGACTGTGGGCGAATCATTAAAATCTGGATACAATCCAACCAAAATATAACTAGAAATAATTTGGTCAAGTGCGAGTTGATATAATATATTTTTCTAATATTCCAGCAAAGAATGAGTGCATTTTCTTATATTTATTTTAATATATTTTAAACCAAATTTATAAAAAACATATACACTTTTATTTCTCAAACAGAGCCTTTTTATTTCATCTGCTACATGATACGCCTGATTTTTAAAAAAATATTTATTTAATTTTCTAACTGGGCCCCCAAAAATTAAGATTAAGATTTTCCCTTTATTTTACCAGTAAACTTTCAGTAAACCCCTATATAATCTTTGCCTGAATTTTAGGCTCAGTAGTTTGGAACAGTTGGTCAAATTTTAAATAATTATTTATTAATTTAAAAAATATTTTAATAAAACAAATACCTAAAATATATTTGTACATTTATAATTATTCCTTATTCATTTGAAGGTTGTACCTTAACATTTTAGTTTCAATTTGAGTTTATAAATTAGATAGAATTTGTGTTTTACTTTTTTAATGGGTCGAATTTTGTAGCTTTATATTTTTAATTTTTTCACAAACTATTTTAAAAATTATTTTAAAGACAATATACTTGTCTTTCTTCCATTATAATTCTGTAAATTGCCTCCAAACTTACTATCAGGGTTTTCTCCCTATTTTTTCCTGCAAAGTTCAAGTGAGACCCTATATTTCTAATTTTTTCCAAATTTTAGATCGTGTAGTTGAGATATAGAAGGGGGGTTATAAGTCGATGTTTTATATTTATGTTAATATCTTTTAAACAAATGTTGTTAAAAATATGGGAAATATATATTTGTATATCTCATAAAGAGCCCTTTCATTTGGTCTAATACATGATAAAAAAATATTATTTTCCATTTAATTTTATAATTTTGTCCCCCAAAATTAATATAGGTTTTTCTACTTATTTTTTTAATCAAGTTAAAGTGAGGAAATAAACGGGGAAATGGGTATTTTTTATGTTTCTGTTAATATCATTTAAACAATGGATTTTAAAAATATGAAGAAAAATATATTTGTATTCCTCCTAATAAGCCCTTTTAATTGATATATAGTACGATGCCTTTTAAAAAAGTTTAATATATTATTTCCCGTTTAATTTTATACTTTCTCCGAAATTAATATTAGGGATTTCTCCTCATTTTTCCTGCAAAGTTGAAGTATTTTTTTAATTTTATGTCTTATAGTTTCGGAAATAAAGGGGGTTGGATAATTTTTTAAATAAGGGGGAATAGGTAATTTTTTTAATATCTTTTAAACTAATTATTTAATATATATTAAATATGATGTAATACATGATGTGTTTGAACAATTTTTATTTTATATTTAATACTATAATTTGCACCACCCCCCCAAAAATTAAAATTAGAGGTTTCTACTTATTATTCCTGTAAACTTTGGACAACGTTCTATATTTCCTTTTTTAAATGTTAGGCTCATTAGTTTCGGAGATAGGTGGGGGGATATTCGATTTTTTTAAATTTACCCCCAGACGTACCCCTAAAAACTTTTTTTTTCATTCAAGTACTAAAATATCAAATTTCAACATTTGTCATCGAGTCGTCGAGTTTGGAGAAAATGGCTATGATATGAAAGACGGAGAAATCACGAGTGATTTCATATGGTTATCCGTATATTTTTATAAACGGAACCCAAAAAATCAGAAAAATTAAGAATAATAACAATAATATTACCAAAATAGTGAAACTCTTCAGTATTTTATAATACAGTATTGTACTTATTGTATTTCCGCAAAACGCACTTAATACTTTTATTTCTTGTCAATGCAACAAAATACTTAATTTTATCTATTTCGATTTTTAAAGATTTTTATCGTAACAAACAAAAATGTTAATCTGTCCGTATTTTTCCCAATCCAATGTGCGGAGACAAGAATTTAAAATATCATAGAATCTGTAGATGGAGAATTTCATGAACCTCAGTGCCTGTGTAAGAACTAGATGGCTCTTTCTGAGATACATACAATCATAGGCGAACCGAAGGGGGGCAGCTGCCGGACCTGAAAAACCGGCTGTGAGCCATTCAACCTTCCCATAAATTTGCTGACTTGCCCCCCTCAGGACCAAAAAATTTTCCCACTTTTTAGGAATTTTTTTTCGTTTGTCCTTCTCTAGGACAAGTTGTTTCCTAATTAGTGCCTCCCTAAACCAAAACTGCGCCCTTGCATGAAATATTTTATTGTCTGAACTTAGGAAAAGACTGTCAAAGATTTTACAAAATGTATTGTTGCAGAATACAATGATGATTAAGACTTTGGTAGTTACATTTTATATATTAAAAAAAAACTGTAAAATTCTTAAAAGGGAATAATATAGCAATTTTGGATGTATACAATCTTAGGAACGATATAATCAAAAGAAAAGATCTATTCTTTGGGTATCAAACTGGAAAATGATTAAAGACACTGAAGTTATCAGAATTTTTACAGACATTTCATATTGTTCTTGGACAAGGTCCTGGTGCACCGAGACAAGTGGTTTGATTTCAGCCACACAAATTGACTCTCTTCATTGACCAACATAAAAGAGCAGTTTGTTCACATAGTTGAAACTATGAAACTACAAAAACATAAAATTAATATGAATGTTCTGTAAGAATAAATTTATTCATTTAAAGCAAGTTCATTCATTTTTTTTTATTAAGAACTTCACAGAAGTGCCAACAATTTTTAGGAGGTAATGACTTTATAAATATATTTACAATAGTGTCATTTTTGCTGTCAATTTCCGCCACTTCTGCATTTACAGAGATAGTTTTTTCTCTGAAGAAGGCTAAGTGGCGGGATGAAAGAAACAACAATGGACTATTAATATATCTTAATATGGATATAGAGTGCAAAGATATTGTTTAAATATTCTTTAATAACAAATATTTGTTAGATGTTGCTTGAAGTAACAAAAATATGTATGGAAAAATGTTAACAAAAAATATTTTATATTCAGATGTACTTTATTTTTTTTACCTTGAACAGTAAATATACTTTATTTTCTTTAGAAAAAGGTGGCAGCCCTACCTACGAGTGTACTACATATTATCATGTATTTGATAAGTATAATAACATCTAAACGGAAAATTGTCGTCGTTGGCACAGAATAATTAAACTCAGAAGCGAAACTCTCCGTTGCCGCCAGAATGTACGCTATCCTCAGAGTAAAAGCTACAAAAATAATCCCATTATTCAGAAAGAATATGTTAAATACATGTTACTTACATGTAGACAATATTCAACTACATATCAATTATCAAACATATTCTAACTATGAGGTGAAATTTATCGTTTTTAAAAAAACAGTCCAAGGATCGCATTATTAGCACTAAATCTTATAAGATTTATTTATGATTTTAAATTGCATCAGAACGAGGTAACTACACAAGTCAAAAAAATTTTGAGAATTAAAATATACTTTAAAAAGATTGTGAGTTGGACCTATTCTTCCACACCATTTGAAGTGGAACTTTTGGTATATCACAAATATATAAACACTAACCTTTATTTTCACACGACTTCTGATTATTATTTTTTTATTCAAATGCCTTTAAAAATTACATTTTTCAAATATGTTGTTCCACCTTTAATACAAATTCCTCCTTATATTTAATTTAAAGTTACTGCCCGGATATCGTTACGGTCAAAGTAGAGGCCGATTTTGTTCAAGGTCACGAAATCTTGACCCCAAAACATCAAAGGTTCCGACAAGAGTTTCGCTTCTGGGTTTGATTATTCTGTGTCGTTGTCGACAATTTTCTATTTTATATAAATTAAGTAATAGGACCCAAAAATAAAAAAGTAAACTTAAATTTTATTTATTGTGGAAAAAAATCCCTATACTTTGCTTTTAAAATTGGTAAAAATATTTTTCATCTACCGCGACACTTGGTATTCATGCTTTATATGATCAAAACAAAAATGAAGGGGGAGCTAATATATTTCAGTTACTGATTTAAATATTAGACTTACCTGAATGCTGACTTAAAACCATGTTCAAAATTTTTTTTGAGCGAGTATTCATTTTTAAAGTACACAACACCACTTCACTACACAGCCTAGAATGTTTAAAAAACCAGATATGTACAATGTCTATGCAGGTAGTTCGTCGAAACTCAATACTTATTACATTAGGTTAGGTTAGGTTATTGTAACCCTCGTGTGAATTTGAAGGCCGTTTTGGCGGGCACACGATACACCTGTAAACGGTATGCCGACTTGTGTTCCCAAATGTGACCAAGTCTGCGCATGACATCATCTGAAATGTTTATCATGATGCATTGAATATAATACTAAAACATTTAATTTAAAACATTTTGAGGGCTTACGGTAGGTTGAAGAGCGTAATTTCATTGTTCATTTGTAGATGTCTATTAAATTCAAAGGACGAGTTGTGGTGTTGCTACATTAAAGAACAATAAAAATTATGTAAATGGGCAATTTTGACCCTGTATTTAGAATTTTCACGAAAAAACACATTTCAAAAAAAACACACTCAGAAAACTATGTAAACCAACTCATGTGAAAATGTAGATTTGTAGGTACATAGCTTTTCAATAATTGGGCGTTTTCTCACTTACGTTTCATTTGAAGCTATACGGCCTTAGTCGGTGACCCGTCCACTTGGCGATAGCAGTATATTAATATGATAATGATAACAATATAGAGTCTTCCGTTGTTTCAAAACTTTTTTAGGATCGAACGCAATTTTTGAGCTCTTCATTTTTGAAAAAATTTTACCTGTGATAAATTTTTGATAACAGTTTGTAGTTACTATTTTAAATTCTCATAAATTCATATTATTTTGTAATTTGGTGTACTATAAATAATTATCAAAATTTAATATTAATATATATACTGTAACTGCAAGGAAATTTTATTCCACTTTTAAGATATACTGTGATTTAAAGTATATATGTGCCTAGCAGAGACTTATTACTTATAATTGAAACTGTAGGTTGTCTGAAAATTCTATTATTAAGATTTTATGTGTCAACTAAGGTACAAAAATTTAGCATTTAAAATTTTTTTTACTCAAACATAGTGATGCAGCAGACTATTGAGTAACAATATTTTTATTTTATTTTGAAAGCTAAAACTACGTGACTAAAAATATTTAAATTCACAATACACAAATGTATTCTGGTGTGTACCTCATGTACCTGTTATAGCCTATCCCTGTATTTGTTCTTACCGATAATTTATATTATACACGCCCATTCATAAAGTTTAGCAAGATTTTCGTTTGGTTACAAGGTAAAATTCCAATACTCAGAGAGCTCTTGATATGATCTTTAAAGGTTTTGATCTAAAATATGAAGAAATACGTATCTACTATTTATAAGGTACATTTATTTCTAAGAGTATAACATGGTTTTATTAAAAAATAAATTTTTGTTGACAACCTGCACTTGTATAGCCAGCCGTAATCTAACAAAAATCACAAAACTAAATAAAATAATAGTAAAATATCAAAATTCAATATATAAAGGTCGACAGCACAAGGGTGCAGAACATTACTGTTGCCTGATAAAAACGATGACAGGCCACGACTGACACCCCATGGGCATATCGTGGCAACGTTGCAAGGACTCGGTTATACAGTGAAAAAAAATTTATATACAGTAGGTCTCGCATGTGTGTTAATATCGACGAATGGACTCGAATGTGCATGATATATAAAATTTTTTTATTTCTGCTTATATCTTACCCCTCTAAAGGAATTACGATTAAACGTTTTAAAAATATTCCAAAACATCAAAATATATTTTTTGAAAACTATCCCTTCATGTGGGCCTCTGGTGGTCTGTTGAACATATCAGGCCTCGGTTTTGTATCTGGTTACGTATATATATATATATATATATATATATATATATATATATATATATATATATGTTTATATTGAAAACTTTGGATACGAAATGAAAATTAGAATTTTAAATAAATTTTATTTTTGTTTCTACGCCAGTAATTTATTTTTTATATTTTAAATTGTCTACATGAAACAATTACAGAAATCTGATTCTTCTATTTCAAATCAAACAATAAAAATAAAATTTGAATGATTAATTTTAATAATCAATGGTTTAAAAAAATATCTGCGATTTGGCGATCTTAAAAGTAGGTTATATAGAAAAAAATTAGAAACCACAATAATTTCAGACGTTGAAGTATTAGTTAACTATCAGTAATTAGAATATGGTGACATTTGAAAATTTTAAACAAGAGTTGATCATTACAATTTATAATAAATTCTATGTGTTTCTACGCCGGTAATTATTTATACAATTCAAATCAATTATACGAAATAACTAATGAATTTCGAAACTTGGATTTGAAAATTGAAGGATAAAAATAAAATCTAGATGAACAATTTTGATCAGAGGTTTGAAAAATTATCCGGGGATTTGGCGATCTCGGGGGTCAGTTAGATAGCAATAAATTCTAGAAACTACATCCCAGAAATAGTACCGTGTCGTGGAAACTAGTTCCAATAATTTTAGATCTTGCAATATTGATTAACCAATAATTAGAATATAGAAGAGATTTTATTTATGTCTTTGCGCAGTTGTGTTTTATTGTATTTTATATTTTCTAATGACAAATTGCTGAAAAACAAATGATTTGATATCGTGGTCTAGGAATTAGATGACAAAAATAAAATAACATCAAACAATAAATAGCTACTTGGTAATTTATTTATTTCTAAACAAATTTACAATTAATTTTTAAATGCTTAAACCTTTTGACATAATTAGAATTAATAATAAATTTAATTTGTATCTGCACTGTTTTAATTTGACTGTAATTTATATTTTGCAATTTAAATTGTTAATAAAAAATTAAACGTTTAGAAATTATAATATTCAAACGTTCCTCTTTACAAATTCCAATTTTGTTACAATTATAGAAATACAAATACTGGGATACAACCGATAAATTTTTAGTTTTAATATATCTTCTTCGTCCTCCTTTCTTTATCAATTACATGGCTGTGGTAGGAGACCTAATTCTTCACAGTTAATCCCATAATTCCGTTATTGTCTTCAATGTCTTTTTATCTGGGCAATTATTATGATGCTCTTCTAATTTATGTTTCTGGTAACAACAGAATAATCTTGTGACATGTGAATACCAAAGATTACAAAAGTTGTATAGTAATTTTCTTGTACTTTATACAATACACCATTAATTCATTGATTCTTCTTTCTCTTTCATACATTCACTACAAAACAACCAATTCATATTTTCGTAGCAGTACAAATTAATTTGAGGATTTTCTACTAAAACATTTTTATAAAACTGTTCAATATACCACAATCCATGAAGTCAATTTTGAGTCGGAAAACTTTTTAACATATTACTTTCTTAGAAACTACTAAAATTATAAAGTGTATTTTTTAAACATTTTCAAATTCGTTTAGAATTATTGACGTTAATTATTTTCTTATTGCTTCATCACCGTTTTTCAACGAAATATTTACCATTTAGTAATTTTCAGGCACTCTGTTTTGAATCAACAACAATTGTAAAATTTAATTGTATTTATGAACATAATGTTTGTATACTAAATATATAAATAAAACATTATTTTTTTCTAAATTTATTTATTTTTTTAAACACAAAATAATATAAAACTTATTATAACGTAGCAAAATTAATAAACCCATTCACTATTCTGAAATCTCATATCTTCTATTTCTTTTAGTAAATAATTAATGTCTTCTTGACTTTCTTCATTGTTTGCAGCTTTTTGTTTATTTTTTGTGTCCAAATTTGCAAATCTTATTCTTTCCATATTTCTGAATTCACGTCGTTTGCTTTTTGTTAGATTTGCATATTTTTGCAAAACGGGCTTATTTTCAATAAATTCTGTGGGATCGTAGCTATTGTAATTACAATTATCCCACGATTCTGTTGTCGGTACATGCCTATTATAAATCGGGTATCTTGTTCGTTGCTCATCTTCGTTTCGTGACAGTGGATATCTGCTTTGATTTAATAAATACAATACATCGTCCCTTTTCTCCGGGCAATTTTGATGATGTTCTTCCAGTTTGTCTTCCGGAATTACATGTCTCATATTGAATTGACATCTTTTTAGATGCGGATAATTTTTTCCACATTCTAAAATATGTCTTCCAATACGTTCTTTTGTTACCACATGATGTGCATTATAGGGACATTTTTCACGATCATCTTTTATTGATTGCATGATTATGTGTATAGTAAAGTAATACTTTGAAGAATTAGAAGCGAGTCCTTCTTTATATACACAAAGTGCTGAATTCTTTCTTATATCCCCCCTAAAAATATTAATTAGTACATTGATTATTACATGCAAATCTACATTGAGTTATTTCTCCATTTTTATTGTGTATTTTTTCTTAATTATAATTCATCAACGTTTCAAGTTGATCAATACTTGTAAATTTACATTCAAGTTAAGTTTAGCACATAAACTTAAATTACCATAAAATCTTGAATTAATTTATTCAACAATTTTTTTTTATCTATATTTTAAAACAAAAACTGGAATTAAAACATCATTTCTGTAAAATAATTTTTCATAATCGTAAAATTAACCAGCTAACTTCTACAATATTCATTTTTTCATATTTTCAGGCACTCCATTTTGCATCACCAACAATTGTCAAATTATTTATGAGCATAATGTTTGTATACTAAACATATAAATAAAACATTATTTTTTTCCATACTTCATTTATTTTTAAAAATCACAAGCATTCAGAAATTTATATATACAATATTACATGTTTTATTATTTACACTTACAATTTTATTCATTTAATATTTTGGAATATATGCTGTATTTTTTCCTATATGTATTTGTCTTAATAATTTCTTGATATCTTCAGAACATTCATTGTTATTTTGCAGTTGTTGTTTGCGGATGGTTTCTAATTTTGCCAATCTTATTTGCTCCATATTTCTAAATTCACGTCGTTTGCTTTTTGACAGATTTACATATTTTCGCAACACTGGTTTATTTTCAATGAATTTTGTGGGATCGTAACTAGTGTAATTACAATCATCCCACGATTCTGTAGTCGGTACATGCATATTGAAAATGGGAAATTTATTTGATGGTTCATCTTCTCCCCGAATTAAGGCCCTTTCAATGTCTCTTTTATCTGGGCAATTATTATGATGCATTTCCAGTTCATGTTTCGGTATTTTGTGAAACGCATTGAAGTCACACATTTCAAGACAAATATTGGGGTGATTTTTCTTGCATTTTGATAAATGTTTTGGTAAACGTGATTGCCGTATCTCGTGATTTGAATCGTATGGACAAATTACATTTTTATTATTCAAACATTCCATAATGCTAACGAGATTGTGTATATATAATTATAATAAACAAATATTCCCTTGGAATTGAGTACCGCAAATGCTAACTTCTCTGAAAATATGTATAAGAATGAATTACATTCGAGAGTTGATATTTATATGATAATCCCCACTTTAACAATTATCGATTGATTTTCATTCTTTTAATATTTAACTTATCTTTTCAGAATTGTGGAGGGTGAAAAAAACAAGTGACGACTATCCAAAATATTTGATATCTCATTGTCAGCGTGAATCGTACTCGGAATGGTTCATACTAAGCATACTCCATGTAAATCAACCGGCGGTGATAAAGTATCTAGGAAACAATTGCCAACAAATCTGGCACGTAAAAATGCACCCGCCTAGAGTGGCGTGAAAAAGCCTAATCGTACAAAGCCCGGTACAAAGGCTATTCGTGAAATTCGTCATTATCAGAAAAGTACCGATTTGTTAATAAAAAAACTTTCATTCCAACGACTCGTTCGGGAAATTGCGCAGAATTTTAAATGAGACTTAAAATTTCAAAGTGCGGCAATAATGGCTTTACAAGAAGCTAGTGAAGCCTACTTGATTGGTCTTTTCCGAGATACCAATTTGTGTGCTATTCATGCCAAACGAGTGACAATTACTCCCCAGGACCTACAATTGGCAAGACGTATTCGTGGCGAATGAAATATGCTGTAATCAAAAATTTAACAAATAGATATTTGTAATCAAACGATTTTTTTTTCGTATAGTGTAATTGTTTTGCATAGTTGTTAATTTGAAATACTATTATAATTTAATTATCAATTATAAACAAGTAAAAACATTCCTGTTACATGTTTTGATTAATAAAGTTTTTGGAATTATTTAATTCTACTTTAGATATTCTAGAGTTATTTTTTTCAAGACTTACAAGTAAAGGCATTATAATTAAAAAGACACCAATAAATATGAAAATACTCCACGGAGAATGAGCTGGTTCCATTAACGTATATTGACGGTTTATTAAGAGTTTTTTAAATGCATTGGGTATATTTGAAATAGTAGCAGCATAAGGTTCTATCCAAGGTGTTTGAACAAAGGAATCTTTTTCGATAAATTTGTTTAAATTTTTTATATCGTCTATAGTCATATTTTCAATATTATGTTGACATTTGAACAGCCAATGAGACCAGAACATATTATTTAGATTTTGAGCATCAGTCTCTGAAATAATTTTATTTTTGGTCATAATAAAATCTAGTTCATGTATTATTCTTTTAAAATTAAATATTGGTTTTGAACTTGGTATAACTTTAACATTGTGTTTTTGGAATGTTTGCTCATCGATAATAGAAAAAATATTACAGTTAACAGAACAGCACGCCGATGCCATCATAGTGACTTATATAAAAAAATCTTTTGAAGAAAGTCCCACTGAAAGTTTTGTAGTTTTTAATAAAATGGTAAAAATAGATGCGATATAATATGAAAATTTGAATTTTTTTATTTGTGCGTTATACAGAATTGTTGTTGTAAGCTTGTCTTAAAATTATTAATGACTTTTAAAAATAAATTCCCATTGGTTTTTATTTTAATAAATATGATTAATTGGAGGGAGTTAAATAATTTAAAGCTTTATATTGTATTATAAATATCCAGTATACTTAGAGCTTTAGTAAAGTTAACATCAGAAGAAAAACATAATATTCATTAAAGAAATTCCCATAGAAGATAATATATTTAACAAAAAATATTGCATAACGGAAAAATTAGATGGCAGTAATACTGTTTTTACATATTTAATTTCTAGTGATGTAAACCTACTAATTAACGAAATTAAATACTGCATAGAAAAATTATCAAAACCGAAATTATTGGTTCATTTTGAACTATTGCAAAAATTTTTTCATCATTTAAATATTTTTGCTAGTGAGGTTACACTTTTCTCTGAAAATTTTGATGACTTTCTAAAAGAAATTTTAAATTACACATAAGAGGGCGATGATGTGTTTTTAATTTCTTCAAAACATATAATTTTAACACCATTTCATACAAATAATGGAGCTTTGGATCATTTTTTAAATATGAATTGGGAAATTTGGAAAACCGCCATTGAAAAAAATTTTCTTTATTTGCCGAATGATGGTTAAACATCAAATAGATTATAAATGTAAGCCGCATTTTAGATGTATAGGAATTATTGTGCATAAAAAGCAAGATTTATGGGCAACGCGATCACAAGTTGAAATAATTTGTCACAGCATACAAATGGAAATGGTTCCTATAGTGAATAACTTAAATGAGAAATGGGATGATTTAAAATTTATAAATATGAAGTCAAATTTAAATAACAATACTGCTATAGAGGGTGTTGTTTTTCTGCTGGACGAGAACGTACCCGTTATAATGACCAAAAATGGGTTAACTGTAAATAATTCTAATGTTAAATTAGCCATTAAAATTAGAAGAAATTTTCAAGCTCTAAAATATTATTATGATGAATTAAAAATTGATCAACTAGTATTACAGAGTTTTACAGAATTTAGAAAAAATCCTAATTTAACTGTTAAAAAATTATTTGAAAAATCACAAGTCCCTATAAATGTAAGGACATATGATATATTATTATGTAAATTTGTTAAACTTAAAATATAAAAAATTAAGTATTATTTAGTTGTAAACTTGATAGAAAGAAAAATTAAAAGCTTTTTTGGTTTATCAAAGTAGTTTGAGTGGAAATAAAACAAAGCTTCTCGATTAAATGTTTATTCCAGTATGGTAAAGTGTGTGTACATTATTGGTTTTTATTTAACTCACACTCGTATTAGTATTATTAAATATACAATTTTATATTGGGTAATAAATTATAAGGATTAAGTATGGAAAAATAATTTCAAAAGTATTATATATTACTCATCAAGTAAACATTTATTTTTGTATTGCTTTATCAGTACATTTCCACAATTTGCAAAAGGTACATTTTTCTTGTGAACTAGGGGGTCCATCAAATTGAGTTCCATATGGTTTGCTGTGGTGATAAAAACACGGCAACTGAATTTGAATGTTATAATCTTGAGTACATTCTTTGGGCAATTTGTGCCACATAGCTAACAAATTAGTAGCATTAACATTGTTTTTTATATATTTTTTCAAAATAGTTGGCTGAATATGGTCCAAATTTAATTGATCACCCACTAGGTCGGCAAGTAGTTGATTATATGCTCTATCTGACATGATTACGTTAAACTAAATATGACGATTATTTATATGTCTTTTAAGGAGGGGTGGGGATTTAGATTTAATGTTTTCTAACTAAAAGATACATTTTATATATTTTGATTTGAATAAAGCATATACAAAATGGTAAATTATGATTCAACAATGAGTTAACACCAAATCAAGTATTTGGATTGTATAAGGATAGATTTAAAAATAATTTTTAAAGAAAATTGTAGTCTTTATATTTCAAATAATCCCTTAAAGATGTGTTTCTATGTGGTCTTATCAACAAACCCTCTAGCTATATCCTCTGAATTGTTTTGCATGAAGGACATCTTTTTTGTGAAGTGGGTGGTTCGTTAAAATTGGTTCCATTATGGTGAACAAAACACGGCAAAAGAATTTGAATGTAATAATCTTGGGTACATTCCGGGGGCAATTTGTGCCATATTTCCAACAAATCTGTGGCACTAACATTGTTTTTTATATGCTCTTCCAAAACCTCTAACGGTATATTAGCAAGATCCGATTCACTTAGAATTTTTAACGGTAAATTACCGTTTTCTAAATCAATAAGTATTTTTGGTATGGTCGTGTTTTTTATCCCATTCTTACTTTCTTTACAAGCGCAACATTTTTTTTGTGAAGTCGGCGGTTTGTCAAATTCGGTTCCAAACTGATTACGGTGAACAAAACAGGGCAATAGGATTTGAATGTAATAATCTTGAGTACATTCTGGAGGCAATTTGTGCCATATATTTTGCAATTCTGTGGCACCAACATTGTCTTTAATATACTCTTTCAAAACCTTCGATGGTATGTTAACAAGATCTAAATCACTAAGGTTTTCTAACTGTAAATCACCATTGCTTAGGTCAATAAGCAGTTGTGTAGGTAACATAATTGCTGTAAACTGGAGAAATATATTTACGATGGTTCATTTATATCAAATTATTTAGAAGCGCGGGGGTAAATTGCGCATTTCTCATTCGACATTTAAATGTAAATTTAGATTCGTTATTTGGGATATCGATCACGTGACCATTCTTATATTTGACTAGTGGGGTGGGTAAATACTATAAAAGCTTGGTATCCATGACATATAATTAGTGTTTTGTTACCAGAAAAGATAAAACCATAAAAAACCTTGAAATTCACGGGGTTCATTAACAACATGCCCAAAGATTATATTAATATATCTCTTTTTAACAGACGGTGTTGTGTAACAGAAAAATTAAAAGGTGTTAATACCGTTTTCCCATTTTTTCCCCTGGTGATGTAAATTTATTAATTCAGGAAATAAAAAACAGTGTGGTTAAATTAACCGGACCGAAATTAATCATTTATACTCAACCATTGCAAAAATTTTTCAACTATTTAAATAATTTCTCTTCAAGTAGTGTGTCGTTTTCCAACAAACCAGATGAACTTCTACAATAAATTGTAACCTATGCATATAAAGGTGATGATGTGCTTTTGCTATCATCAAAACATACAATTTTGACACCGTTCAACACAAACAATGGAGCTCTGGAAAAAATTTTAGATATGGATTGGGAAATTTGGAAAACGGCTTTTGAAAATTTTGGAAAGTTTTCATTAATTACCGAATGGATTGATAACAACCATTACAAATGCAATCCACAGTTTAGAACCATAGGTATTGTTGTGCATAAAGATAAAGATTGGTAGGCAACAAGAAAAGAAGTTGAAGAAATTTGCAAAAACCTTAAAATGGATACGGTACCGGTTTTGGTAGAATTAACGGAACAGTGGGACGATTTAAAATTTATAAGTCAAAAATCACATTTAAATTACGATATCGAAATAGAGGGTGCTGTTCTTTTACTGAATGAGGAGCTATCAGTAAAAAAGACTATAGATGGATTAATAACAGACAAGCCACATATTAAGTTGGCTTTTCGAATGATAAGAACGCACAAAGCTTTAAAATATTATTATTCTGAATTAAAAAACGATAAATTGATAATACAAAACTGTGAAGAATTTAAAAAGGATCCGAACACAATTGTTAAAAAAATATTTGAAAAAGCAAAAGTTTCTGTGGATAAAACAACTTATGACATATTGTATAATTTTATTAAATAATACAATGTTTGGTTAAAATAAATAATAATTTTTAAAACTTAGAATTTTATTTAATAATTCCCTACACTCATCAAAGAATTAAATTTGTTTCTTTTTTAGCTTAATTTATTATTATATATTTATTAATTATGTAGGCAGTAGGTAATATTAAAAAAAGAATTACAAGAAAAATGGGTATAATATTTAATTTAGAAATTATGTATATGGTACATATATTTAACTTGGGAATTACTACCAAAATAAACAATTATTAATTTAATAACTTTCATATTCAATTAAAAAATATATATAAAGAAATTACTAGCTAGCTGTTTAGCTTTGTTTGAAAGCATAATTACTATACTCATTTAAAATTAAATGTATAAATTGATATATTTAAGGAAAGTTTTAGATGCATGTTAAATAGTAATACTCAATTATTGTTTATTCAAAAAGTGCGAATAATATTTTTAGCCCATAATGCCATACTTTTCTCTTAGTCGCCTTTTTGTTTGCCTTTTTAAACAAGAGATGTTCAGAAGTTATGAAACTTTCTTTAGGGTTTTTTTATTTTGTAAAATTTCCATTTTCATTTCTTGTCCCGGTTCACCATTTTGATATGTTTCAATTTTATAGCAAATTTCGACACCTTCCTGTGTAACATTTTCCTTTAGATTGTCTTTAAACATTTGAACAATTTTATCATCCAAGTCTTCTTTCATACCGTGTATCCGAGAGGATTTTCTTTTAATGTTCTGATTTAATTTTACTATTTCATCCACCAAATGGGCATTTATGTTTTTTTGAGCGTCCACCACTTCCATTATCTGATTCATTATTTGATCGCTGATATTTTGTCCAACTTAACTGGAAATTGAAAGGATAAATTTTTCATCATTAAATAATTCGTTTAAGGTGTCTATAGTTATCATTTTAATGTCACTAGTTTGCCTTCTAGTGACTGGCATATTGGATCACCCAATTATAAATTACTCTAATGGGTGTAAGACACTTTTTAACGAAACGCTTTCCTGCCCTTAAAACTTATTAAGTTTTTAATTTTAATTAAATCTTTTCCGTTTTATTTCTTGAAATTTCTCAAACATTTGATTCTGAAGAAGAACCGGCAATAAATGTGAATTGTCCAAAATGTGTTTCAGTATGAATATATGATATCAAAATTTGTATATAACAAAAGTTATAAACGTTGGATGTAAAATCACGAAACTTAAATTTAAAGAAGAAAACTAATATATATATATATATATATATATATATATATATATATATATATATATAAATTTATATAAGGGGGGGGGATGGATAATAATGGCCGATATATATATTTTATATTATTTAAAACACAAGTCACTTTTTAAAAAAAATTGATTTAATTAATACACAAAACAATAGTTGAAAAATACAAAATATAAAGTTACTTGAATGAAATGAACTATCTTAATGAACGCCGTGGGATGGCAAGTCTCGCATTTATAACATTTACTTTGCTGAATTGCATTCCCACGGTTTCAACGAATTCAACGGATTCGAAGGAAGCTGTCAGCGAAATACGATACTTGATAACGTACACGTGCATAATATTCTCATCTAACAGCTCCCCTTTACAAAGAAAAGTTGAAGGTGTAACTTCAACTTTTGGTTTAAACCGGACAATTATTTTCGGTTTCGTCGGCGGGGTCTTCTATTACTGGTCGGAGTTTGGGAATCCATCTGGATAGGATTTTCTGGGGGTTTCCTGGACTGGAATCTGCTCCCTTAGATTTCTTTATTCTTTTCGCTACTTTGTAGAAGGTAAATGCAGCTGCCGCTGCTACGATGGTGCTTACGGTTGCATACGTAAACCAGGATATATTTTTGGTGACGAAGGGTTGGTTGATGAGGTCGTCTAGGTCTCTAGAATATTGATTCAGCTTGTTGTTGGCTACGCTGAGTTCTTCTAAGTTAAGATTATCTAATTTAAGGGGTTTAAGCTCTGGCATTGCTGGTTTTTGGGGGTGAGCATTGCAGCAGTTGTACGGAACTAAAACTGGGTGTGAATTGTCTGTAACTTTACTTATTTTCATGGGTTCGGCTTGAATTTTAGTAATTCCCACAAAGGCACTACAGTCTGTTTGTAGCCGAATGACTGAATTGGTTTTTAGCACGATAGTTTTTGAATCGATTCCCGCACAACTAAAAGTTACATGTATAGGTTCGGAAACGATCACTAACCACGAGTTCGATTCCAGTCTTTGGACGTTGTACCCTTCGGAAAACACTATGGCACTCTGGCAGTTTTCCGGGACGCTATGAATGTTCTTAAGGAGTTGAGCCTCACAGGGTGCATTTGATTCTATTGGGTAGGCATATAGTTCGCAGCACAGCTTTTGGTTCGGGGTTAATCGCTTGCATGAGCTTAAGTCTTTGATCGGTATGTACATTAGGGAGTCGTCGTTCCGCGCAATATATTTTTGTGTAAATGATAGGATTTGGTGAAAACCAGTTCTATCGTCTAAAATTGGGATTGGGTATAGGTGGTAAGCGGTATATAGTTGCTGCTCAACGAGAGGGATTTTTAATATGAATATTAAATCGGAGCGAGTTTGAAAAGCCTCTAATTCTATTATTTCCAGATATTGGGCGACGCTTGAAAGGCGAACTGGCAACGGCAGATTATTCTTAACAAGATTCTGTGAGATTTCCTGTAAGGATGTTATCAAATGATCGGGTGAAATTATTGATGCATGAATTATTTTTAGTCTAGCAAAAGTTATTGAGTTTAAAATGTCATTAAGGTTATCTTCAAGAAATATATAACTTGCCATTAGGTTTTCGCAGATCTCGAGAAACGATTGTTTGGCTTCGATAACAGAAATGCTATCATTAAGGATGTGAATGGCTAAATCGATAGTATTTATATCTTCGTTAAATGTTTTCTCGTCAAGTTGTAATTTCTGAATGGTCTCATTGAAATTTTTGATAATTGAGGTTGTTACGCTCATTTGGTTCTTTAGAAGATTTTCTGTCTGTAGTTGTCCCTGGTTAAGTCTATTAATGCTGTTGGTGAAGAATTCACCGTCGGCTGCATCTAAGTTTCCGGTAATTGCCTTAAATATTGTTCCTGCACCATCGATTATTCCTCGTTTAGTCCTCTTAGTGTCTATAAGTACTTCGGAAAACTTAGTTTTGATAGAATCGGAGATTTGGGTTAGAAGACTGATGTGGGTTTGTACATCAATGCGAAAAGCACCGGTATCGTGAAATTTATAGCCCGGAATAGGGTCAACAGTTTGTTCCAATGTCCTAAGGATTCGATTATTGTTCTCAAATGCTTGTTCAAGGGCTGTTAAGTTACGGTGAACTAATAACGTCCATTTGTAATTGGAGATTACAATTCGAGTTTCGTCGTGGTAGTAGATGCCAATAGTGTTGTTAATGGGTTTGATGTCTATCTGACATACCACTGATCCGAACAGCAGTAAGAGCCTGAAAAGGAAGTTAATTTTCAGAATATGGTTTTATCCGGTCGAAGTTAACTTTTGTTTGCTGGTTGGTTTTAAGGTTCTTAAGGGTGGCTGAATTAGTGTGGATTTCAATTATTTGAAATGGGCCATTGAATTTATTTTGTAGCTTGTCCTTTAGCTGTGATTCTTTTACATAAACTTTATCGCCGATTTTGTATTCCGGACGGTTTTCGGAAACATGTTGATCGTATCGCTCTTTTGCCTTCTGTTTCTGTAAATTTGTCTTTTCGCGGGCGATCTTATAATAACGAGAAATACGGTTATTGAGATCTCTAACGTACTTCGTTATTAGAGCTTGTTGATCATACAGGGTTTCAGGAGGCCTACTTGAAGTGTGTCCATATATGAGTTCGTATGGGGTAAACCCATGGGTCTTGTTAACTGAGTTGTTGTATGCGATAACCGCATAGGGTAAGATGTTGAAGGGGTGTTCGTTAGGGTTCTCCAGTTTATGTATTCTAATCATGTCTAGTAAAGTCGAGTGAAATCGTTCTAATGATCCGTTCGACTGTGGGTGTCCCACGCTAGAGTAGGAAATTTTTATGTTAAAAAGTTTGCATAAGTCTCTCATCAGTGTGTTGTCGAATTCCCTGCCGTAGTCGCAGTGAATGCGAAGGGGAGTTCCGTAATGTTGGAAATACAAGAGTAAGATGTTAGCGACGGTTTTCGCGGATTTATCGCTTATCGGATAAGCTTGAGAGAATTTCGTAAGTTCGTCCCTAATGGTTAGTGCATAGTTTTTGGTAGGAACTTCCAGGATGTCTATGTTTATACGTTCGAAGGGTGTCCGTGGAGTTTCGGTAATAACTAGGGGGCTATCGAGGTTTTTGCGACAGATTTTTGCTTTTTGACAAATTTGGCAATTTTTTATGAAATTATCGACATCTTTGGTTAGTCCTTGCCAATTGTACTTTTCCTTGATTCTACGGATGGTTTCGTTTATGCCTCTATGTATATTAGTTTTCCCGTTATGGAACTGATCGAGGATTATAGGTATCCGCTCCTTATCAATCGTTTGCACGATGTTCTGGCAAACTTTCCATTTGATATCTATTTCCGAAAAGATAAACCTCTAATATAGGTAGCTCTAAGTTGTTTTCAACGCAATAGATTTCATTTTCGGTGAACACATCTTTACTATTATATATAGATGCGAAGAGAATTTCATTAACTATATCGGGGTCGGAAGGAAGTGGGACGATATAATACCGTCTTTTTTTGACACTTTTACTCGCAAATACATTGACTTTTGGGGTGTGAAAGTCGGCGTTTTCCTCGAAAATGTCTTCGAGTATGTTGTGATGGAAATCTTTCATTAGGGAACCTTGGGGAAATACCAGGATGTTTTTGTTTTCCTTGTCAAGTAGTTGGCAGTTGGACATTTGGATTTTGTCGTAATCTATAAGTGATATAGTTTGGTACCGTTCGACAAATGTTTTGAATTCCTCACAGATTTGTTGGATATTAGGGCTTTGTGGCTCGGGTTCTGAAGAGTCATCATCGGTTTCGTTAGTGGGGAGTACTTGGAAGGGTGTTAGGTGGTTACTCGATTGAAAAGATACATAATTGTTGAAGTGGTTTGCTTTGATGCGGGAAAGAGCATCTGCATTTTTATTTATTTTGCCAGGTTTGTATACGATTTCGTAATCGTACTCCTCGAGCTTGAGGCGCCAACTAGCTAATCGACTTCCGGGGTCTTTTATCGAAAACAGCCATGTTAATAGGCGGTGGTCGGTAACTAAAAGGAATTTTCGACCATAGATGATAGGTCTCCAATGTTTGACGGCCCAAACAATGGCTAGGAGTTCTCGCTCGATGGTTGAGTACCGCGTTTCGGCTTTGCAAAGAGTCCTAGAGGAGTATCCTATTGGTAGATCCTTGCCAATGGGTCCTTGTGACAGCACAGAGCCTATCGCAAAAGCGCTAGCGTCTGTGGTTATGACGAAAGGTTCATCGAAGTTGGGATAGATCAATATCGGTGTGGAAGTTAGTGCCTCTTTGAGTTCACTGAACGATTTGATGCATTCAGAGTTGAAATTGTACGGTACGTCTTTCTGGAGGAGTTTAGTCAATGGTTTTGATATTTTGGCGAAGTTCGGGATAAATCTCCTATAATAACCAGCAAGACCCAAAAATGATTTAATATCCTTGGGATTTTGCGGTTGCGGAAAGTTCACGATACATTCGACCTTTGACGGGTTTGGTTTAACGCCGTCTTTAGTTATTACGTGCCCTAGGTAAGCGACCTCCTTGCGGAGAAATTCGCATTTATCCGGTTGGATTTTGAGGTTTGCCTTCCTAAGTCTTTTAAAGACTTCCGTTAAGCGTGTAACATGTTCGTGTATAGTCGGAGAGTAGACGATTATATCGTCCATGTAGACAAGACAACGCTCGTTCTGAATACCTAGCAGAATGTTATCCATAACCCTTTGGAATGTAGAGGGCGCATTCTTTAACCCAAATGGCATACGAACGAATTCGTAATGGCCATTCTCGACTGAAAATCCAGTCTTAGGGATGTCCTCCTCTCGAATTTCTAGCTGGTGGAAACCGGATGCGAGGTCTAGGGTAGAAAAATATTGGCATTTTCCTAGCTGATCAAGTAAGTCAGAGATGTTCGGCAATGGATATTTGTCGCCTACGGTTAACTCGTTTAATTTGCGGTAGTCGATAACGACGCGCCACTTTTGTTTACCTGATGCATCGACCTTTTTGGGGACGACCCATACTGGCGAAGACCAAGGGGACGAAGAGTGCCTGATGATACCTTGGGCCAGCATTTTACCTATTTGGGATTTCACCTCGTTCTTGTGGATTTGGGGGTACCTATACGATTTTGTAAAAACGGGTTTTGCGTTGTTCGTATCGATAGCGTGTTTGACTTCGTTAGTGAATGTCAGAGCGTCTCCTTCAAGATAGAAGATATCTTGAAATTCTAGGCAGAGGTTAACAATCATCTCTCTTTCTTCGTCGTTAAGGTGTTCTGTCCTAATTTGCGATTGAACGATTTCGTTCCTGTCTAAATAGTCAGAGTCGGGGTAGTCTTGTGAGTTTAAGTTCAAAAGAAGATGCATTTGGTTCACTGGTTCTAACTGGATGTTCGAGAAATCTATAGTTTTGGGTATTGCATTAGCATTTATGATGGAGGTAAGGAATTCACCTTGCGAATTGACGTGTACAATAGCGTTGAGAATTCGTACTTTCTCGTTTTCTTGGGATTGTAAAATAGCATCGGTATTTGAAAGAATGCATTTAAGTTTAAAAATTTTCTCTGTACGTGCTTCGATAGTAATTAAGTTGAGGGGAGTTTGCGTGGGGGTTCGTGGTTCACAGCTGAGTGTTTTTAAAAATCCGTTGTTGGAGTGGTCACTGTCTTCTACTTTGTGAAGGAGAATAGTTTTAAAATTTGTAATTAGTTGTTTAGATTTTAGGTCGACTACACACTCATAGTGTTCCAAAAAGTCTAGACCTAATATTCCGTCGAATTCGATATCCAAGTCGAAAATGAAGACTTTGTGTGGATTTCGTGGGGCAAACGGGATCAAAGTAGATTCTGAAATTTGGATCTTCTCGTGAGTGATACCTTGTATGGTAACTCTCTCGGGAAATCGTTGAGGGAAGTTTTTGACCGTATTTTTTTTAAAAATGGAAATGCCGGCTCCTGTATCGATCAGAAGTTTAAATTTTCCTGTAGCATCATTAATATAGTATAAATTTTTTGAGTTTACAGTTAGGAGGGGCCTTATAGAAATGTTTGTTCTTCGAGATTCAAGTTGGGATTGAAGTCGTCGAGGTTCATGTTCTGGATCTGAGTTTGTATGTTCGATATCTCGTTGTCTGGCGGTTTGTCTATGTTTATAGCTATTTGAAAATTTTGACCAGATATTTCTGCGTCAGAAGAGGGTTCAGAATATTTATATTCATAGTTTTCATAATTTTGATTTTGGGGGTAGCCCATGTAGTTATTTAGGGCTTGGGTGTCAGGATCAGAATAATCGCCTTGGCAATAATTAGATTCGTCAGGGTTGCCAAATTGGTCGTTTGTATAGTCATATGAATAGTTATATGTATCAGTTTGGTTGAGGTGGTGAGTTTTGGGTTGTTGATTTTTGTAGAAATTTGGATTTGGGGAAAAAGCGTTGCGAGGACCAGGATTTTGTCCACTTATTGAGGGACGATTTTGCTGGGCGAAGTTTGGTCTAGTTTGGTTAGCATTTTGTTGAGGCGGGTTAGGGCGAAACTGTTGGTAATTGTTATTGTTAAAGTTTCTGTTTGGTTGTTGTTGTTGTTGCTGTTGTCTCAGACGCGTTAGGCATTCGTTAAAAGTATGCCCTAAACGTTTACAAAATGAACATTGTTTGGACAAAGTTGCTGGGTTGGGTCATTTTGTTGTTGTTGTATTTGTTGATTACGGGTGTTGAGAAATTTCTGATTTTCTAGATGGCTTAGCTGAAGTTCCCTTTTTATTCGGGAAACTGCGGTTATGGTATTTATCGGATCGCTTGCTCGTACAATCTGTCCTATTTTCGGTTCTAGGCCGGTTAGGAGGCTATTAAGAGCCATGGATTCTATAAGAGATATCTGTGCTTGTTTTTCTTTACCTGTTAAATTTTGTTTATTAATTGCCGCATACATTTTGGCTTCGTGAGTTTGGAGTCTGGCAGCAAAGGTAAGAGGTGATTCATTCGGTATCTGCCTCATTCGTTGCAGATCCTGGATTAATGAGGAAATATCTCTGGCATCACCAAAGTGGTTTTCTAGGAGCGATTTGATATCGTCCCAGGTAGGCGGGTTGCGTGAGTTAACAAGTTCGGCGGCACGGCCTCTTAACTTGTTTTTAATATGTAAGGTTAGTAACGTGGATTGGTTGTCAACAGCCATACTATATGCTGTCGTACATGAGCTGATAAACGTATTCAGGAAAATCGGGTTACCATCATATTCGGGATAATAGAGAAAATCTCAGAGATCTTGTATGGTTCTACCGTTCCCTGGCGTGTTTCAGGCATGGTTACTTATAGTTATTTAGATATAAAATGAAATCGAGTCAACAGTTTTCACGTAAAATGTAAATGGAAAAAATAGTAGATTAAGGCGAGTAGTGAATATAATTTTAAATTACCTTCCGGAAGATACGAAATATGCAAGCATATATAAAGTGCAAATAAAATATCTGAATATGTATAGCAATGAAATCAGCAATGATAAAATTTAAATTTCAAATATCCCTTAAATAAATATCAAGTGTATTGGTAAATTCAAAAGGCAACAATAATTGGTGATAGGTTCCGAAGTGGTTCGAAATTTGCTTTAAAGGTAAGGAAAATGTCTTATTAACTTTAAACGATTGAACTGATATTGCGATTTAAAAGTAAAAATTAAATAGCAACGTGGTCATTAAGTTTAAAACAATTATTGTACATACGTAAATGCTCTGGCATGGACTGTTGTGCTCAGCGATGACTGGTTAGCTCAGTGCGTGTTCTGGTCAGCTATCTTACAGTTATGTCCTGGTCGGGAAGTCCTCGTTCACAAGAATTTAGGAATTGCCACGTTTAGTTAGTCTTCTTTCTTGATCCTTGTTCTAAACGTGTTGAACGAATCCTACTGACTGCGCCATTTTTATATTATTTAAAAACAAGTCACTCTTAAAAAAAATTGATTTAATTAATACACAAAACAATAGTTGAAAAATACAAAATATAAAGTTACTTGAATGAAATGAACTATCTTAATGAACGCCGTGGGATGGCAAGTCTCGCATTTATAACATTTACTTTGCTGAATTGCATTCCCACGGTTTCAACGAATTCAACGGATTCGAAGGAAGCTGTCAGCGAAATACGATACTTGATAACGTACACGTGCATAATATTCTCATCTAACATATATAAATAACGGTGTCTACTATGTTTATAACAACTTAAAGTATTCATATTATAAACTTTTACAACCTCATCTAGGTCAGCGGGAATTTATTTACCAGTTCCCACTAGCTGTTATCTTCAAGCCTGGCAATATATAGTAGTATTTGTTTATAATAATGACAACTGCAATTAGACCTATTCAGTTGATATTGTATTCAGATTATAAACCACTGCAAGCTACATCTAGAGCAGCGGGAATAGATTTACGAGCTCCCATTAGTTATTATCTTCAAGCGGGAGAATATATGGTAGTTGATTTAGCAATTCAGTGTGAACTACCCCATAATTATTGTGGACGACTTGCTTCCAAATCGGGCATATCACTACGTTGTGGTATCGAAATTGGCAGTTGTTATATTGATAAAGAAGACACAATAAAGGTTGTAATCTATAATTTTTCCAGTACAGATTGTTACTTCCATCAAGGAGATCAAATAGCTCAGTTAATTTTTGAGAAAATGGCATCCCCACAAATAGAAAAAATTGATGCCATTTCAAGAGAATGTACTAATGTTTTGAAATATTGGAAATTATCCGATCAGGCATACGATATTGAAAAACCCATAAAATCATATTCCGTTGGATTTTTATTAAGAACTCCTATTGATTTTATATTGAAGGCAAAGAACAGATTTTTGGTAACGTTAGATCTCGGTATCTGTTTACCACGGGGGTGTTATGGAAGGATATCAAGTATCGAAACAAATTCTCGGAAATTTGGTATCGAAATTGGTGGTGGAGTTATTGATGAAGATTATCGAGGCAACTTGGGAATTTTATTATATAGTCATTCAAATGCAGAACGTCAATTTAAACGTGGAGACGTTATAGCTCAATTAATATGTCATCCTATTTTTCACCCCAGTTTGCAATTTACAGACAGCAGCCATGGAAAACAATAGTGAGCGCGGTAGCGATGGTTTTGGATCTTCTTATCAAACCCAAAAAAAAACACATATCACAACTCTGAATAAGTTTAAATTTAAATAACTACATTTTTTAATTTTATATTTTATGTATCTTGTCAATTTTATAAACTGCATCATACAAAAGTAATGAGTTTATCAAATTTTATTCCCTCCCTGAATATTAGAAACATTTCAAATAACGAAAATATTTAATTATCATGACGGATTCATTAAATGAAATTCACTTATTGATTTACACCGTTCAAGAACCAAGCATAACGGCGTCAACTCTGGGCAAGTTATTGCTATTTGCTTTGCTAAATCCTGATTCCATGATGATATCTGTTTGTCTTTCACTACATGACTAAGAATAACTGTATTTACGTGTTAAAAAAGCGATAAAAACGAGAAATTATAATGAAAATGGCAGGAGGCTATCTTTGTTGTATGAATGAAAACGTTAACGACAGCAGATGTCTGTAGAGCCGTGACGTCTCATTTTCTGATTGGTGTTACTGTCACGTGACTTAATGCCTATTATATAAGATTTATTTTCAAAAATATAAATAATCTTTTTAATTTTTTATGTATAAATTAGATTTTTTTTCCTAATCTAAATGTCTTGATCTATAATTAGAAACTATAATCCATCCGATTTGTTCTTAGTGGAAACTAGCCTATTTTTTATTATGTTTAAATGTTATTGCTTAAGGTAATGTTTTTACTTTAAAACTGTTAATATTTATTTTTAGTAATTTCAGCAAGCAAAAACTGAATTTTTTTGTATCAGCAACCTCAAATTATGTGCTACAAACTTGTTATGTGGATCTAGAAAAATGACAAATAACCAACAATGGATGCTTATATTATATAATTTAGAGAGATGGTATGATGTGTAATATGGGTGGGGTGATATCTACAAATTTAATAAATATTTTCATCAATAACAATTTCATGTTATTCTAATCAAGGATATTAAAAAGCACACTCATTTTTCTGTGAAAATGGCATCTACACAAGTAGAGAATACCAATGTCACACTAAAAGAATACACCAATGTTTTAAAATATTGGAAATTTTCTGAACTTGCTTTCAATATTGAAAAATCACACTCAGCTGGATTTTTATTAAGAACTCCTATTGACATTACAATAAAGGCAAAGGACAGACTTCTGGTTGGATCTTGGTATTTGTTTACCACAGGGCTGTTATGGAAGGATTTCAAGTATTGAAACCAACTCTCAGAAATTTGGTATTGAAATTAGTGGTGGAGTTATTGATGAAGATTATCGAGGCAACTTGGGAATTTTATTGTATAATCATTCAGATGTGGAGTGTCAATTTAAGTGTGGAGATAATATAGCACAAATGATTTGTCACCCCATTTGTTATCCCCGTTTAAAATTTACAGATCCAGAATATATGGAAAACAATACTGATTCCAAAAGCAATGATATTGTACCTTCTTAATAATATGTCAACCCCAGATAAATGTAATATTAATATATTTGTCACTTAAAAACAAAATAAAATATTTCAAATGTATTGTATTATTATAAAGTTATTACCTATTATATATTATATTACTTCTAATCTTCATTTCTGAGTAAACATTATTTCTAAAAATGGTAATTCTTAATGAATCCATAGTTGTCTTCTTTATGCAATTAATTAAAATATAACCTTTGATATATCATACACATAGAAAATTGAATATTGACCATCAAAACTCTCCCAACACATCATTTTCCTAAATAATAGTTGGAGATTTTATTAAAATAGACTTTTTCTGCTGGCAATCTAA
>CM067222.1:58292207-58509908 GCA_034190945.1 Octodonta nipae
TTCAGTGAAATATAAAAATGAAACTATGCAAAATGGTGACACGTATACGGATATGAATTCTTTAAATAGAATATCCATAATCAATGTAAATAATGATCATGATGGTCTGTATGAAAATTGTAAGCAAGCGATTATTGATAGTCGCCCAACAACCAATAACATAAACGATAATGAACTATCAAATTCGAAAAAATGTCAACAACGAAATTGACAAAATATTATCTAGAGCTGAAAGCAAAGAGATATTTAACAGGCCCATTCAACCGCTACCAATTGAAAACAACGAAAAATGAAGATATATATGAATACATTAATGAAAAGATGGCTACTGGCATTAAGAAATACAAACATTTAAAGACAGCATTTCTATATGGTATTTGTAGCTGCCTCCCCCTATACATCATACTAACATTCTTATATATCTTTACGTATAACAATAATGATAATGCTAACATGGCAAATAGCCAAAACATGCCATGTAAATTAAATTTATCCATGGAGGAATTTGAATATTTAGGTCTAATTTTCTCAGATCCATTTTTAAATACCTCAAATTGACCAGGCACATCAGATGACACTCAAAAAGTATTTACATACCCCGTTAATTTGGCAGAAAAAAATATGTTAAAACGCTCTTTGTTAATAATTTTAAATGAACATCTCAACTTTAATAAAAATATCACGTCGCGTGTAGATATTACAACCAAGAAATGATAAACACTCCAATTCGGTAAATTGTTGTTCAAACCAATTGTGCAAATTTAAAAAATCTATACAAAATTTAACCAATAATACTTTTATGCAAATTTTTGTTACATACAATGATATATTTTTTAAAAGATTTATATATACCACAAAAATTTTTGTGAACAATATTTTTTATTATTATATGATCGATCTTTAAATTTAACAGATATCGATTCTGAATACAAAGAATTTTCTCGTAGGCTGCTATATATTTTTGTAGTAGTCATAAAATATTTAATAACTTTATGTTACATGTTATAGAATATATAGATAATAATAAATTTTGTCCGGCGTAACATCGTAAACAGACTGGCGTTTGGTGTATTTAAGCGATGTGTCATGCATAAACAAGTTACTAAACGGTTATGAGGGGATCGTATGTACCTCTCATAACCCCCAAAAGTAAGAATATGTACCGAAAAATGAGGATATTTTACCTTTTGGGGGTTATAATCGCTTTTTGTGACCCGTCTTGCCTCCTACACCGACACCGGCGTCAAGTATGGTGTATACACCTGGCGTATCAAAACATCACACCAGGTGTCTAATGACACCACACCGAGCGTATGATGACACCACACCGGGCGTAAGAAGACACCCACCAAAACAAATGATGACACCACACCAAACAAATGCCACCACACCGAACATACGATGACACCACAATCGATCAAAGGCGCAAACACGTAACATTAATAAATATGAGATTTGTAATTTTATAAGGAGAGCTTATAAGATATGTCAGACACCAAAGAAAATAAAATTTCATGTCCAACCGTTTTATTATTGTACCAATTCGGGTAAATTGTATCGAACCAAGATGTTGTACAATTGTTTTAGTCAAGATGAAGCAAGAAATACATTAGAATTAATCGATTGTTTACTTAAAATTTATGATTTAGAAATTATGGACAATACATTAACATTAATAGAAGCAAAAAATTTATAGAAGAAAAATTGTATATATTTTGAATGCATTTATAACCACTTTTACATGATCTCAACAAAAGATAATAATTCTCTAAAATGTTTTATGATGGGCATTCGGTCAAAGTGTAGAAATGTTACAAAAAACATTCAATTCTATTTTAATTATAAAATGTTAATGTATCATTTTAAAAAAGATATTCATTTCCTGTATATATAAGAATTTAAAAAAACGTTCAAAATGAAGTAGATTTGGCATCTACTCTAGAAGATGTTTGGGTTATTTTAGACGATATACTTTTTTTTAAACCCATGTTTTCAATAGATCAAAACTTTATTATTCTTTTCATTCAAATTTTTATATTAAATAATGCAACAAACGACAACAAACAATCGTCTAATGTACAATTACATGATGCTCCTCATAATCGTTTAGGTTGTTTGGTCCAACATTGGTTGTTACAAGGTAAAGATTGCAAAGTATCAAATATCTACAATGAAATTCTAAATTATGATTTTTTCTTGGAAATTGCTGATGATCTTCGACACTATGTCATGAAAAATAAAGCGATATACAAATTAATAGTAAAAGACGATTCTTTCAAATTAACTGATGACCAAATGCATTCAGTAATTTTAAATGAGCGAAAGGGATTTTTAAAATCGTTGAAGATTTGATAAACGTTTATTAATGATTCTGTGAAACAATCTCTAATGGCAAAATACAAATAAAATCTTTTCTTTAGATGAACTCGACTTGGAGCCAGTGTACTCTTTTTATTATACAAATCATTCTGTTTCGATGACACGCATATAAATCAACGGCATTTAAACTTGTTAAGAACTCAGTGCATGAGGCAACTGGGTAATTTTGCAATGAAAGTACTATAAAGAAATGTATAGCTATAATTTTAGCTGAAAATTTTGTTACCGAAGCGACTATAAAACTTTGGACCAAAAATCAATTTATTCTGTATTAGAAAAAGCATATGAAAAGATACAAAAATATAAAGAAAAATATACAGACAAACCAATTTTAATAAAGAAATAACCATTTCATCTGCTGTATTATATTTCAAAATAAAGTTTAATATGACGAAGGATGTATGAATTGTATGTGCTTCTACAATTCAAATGAAAAGTAATTTAAGGCCATTTGATAACTTTTAAGTTTGTACAAAAACTTTTTGTGACTTGCGATAAACAAATATGAAGACAACTGCAAAAATAAAAGCTAGTAGTTTTTATTTTTACTAGTTGCGTTTTTTTATTATTATTTATTATGTTTTAAAAATGTTTGTACGTGAAATGCAAATAAATTTTAGTACTACTCGATCCTTTTTTTAACTGATAACACTTGGTTTGTAGATAATTTTTAATGAACAAGTATCAATAAAGTTTAATTCTGTAATGAAATGATTTAAAAAATTATCAACGATCAAGTATTCACATCCCAATTTTAAGATATTTTTCAATTGAAAAAAATATTTAAACTAGTCTCTAAAATTAAATTATGTTTATAAACAAAATATGAGTATCTAAATTACGACGAAAAAAAAAATAACATTCAATCATCTGATTTGCGAAATTATGTTTTAACTAATAAAGTTTAGACATTTTTTTACTAATATTAATGTATAATTATTTTTTTTTTATAGAAAACTAACCGATAATAATTTAAATTGAGAAAAAAAGTAAATGGAAAATTAAATCTGATTCGAGTTAATAAAATACATTTCCACTATTTTTAGATTTATTCTCACGAATGTAGATGTGGTTCAGATATTTAAGAAAATTCATAACAGTTCTAAAATTTACTTGGTTCATTTTCGTAATGTGATATTAATTATTTTGTATATAATATATTTACCCGACTGAAATTAACATACGAAATATTAATATAAATACTTTTTATGTGAATCATAACCTCAAACGACTGCTTTATTCAAACTTCATTATCTATTTGAACATAAAATTACCCTCTCTACTACAATTTTTCGTTAATTTTTGATGGAAAGAGTACTTATTGATGCTTGGACCAATGAAATTGGTTATTATCGGTCATGTGGTATTAAAATTATTATATAAACAACATATCTTTCGCGCGCGACTCACTTCTTATCCATAAATATATCTTTATAAAGAAGTTAGAGAGAGGATGATGCGAAGTTCTCTATTATATTATAATATATATATATTATATATATATTATATATATTATATATATATAATATATATTAAATATAAAATAAATATTTATCATTTCATATATTTTATTTCTGCTTCTGTTCAGTTTTTATTTCTACCGTGTTTGCAATTTAAAAAATGAAACAACAAAAAATTCATTGAAAAATAGCATAGGAGAAATAAACTGTTGAGTAAGTTTTAATAATTTTAACGGTTTTAATCAATAATCTTTTCCAAGTTGATTCAATTCGTGATAATATTTTAAAACGATACCCTGTTATGAAATCTTACCAAAAGATTTACAATTTGAATTGCCTAAACAAAATACTACTAAAAAAATTAAACATAAATCTTGATTACAAATTCTACTTAACATCCAAATAAAAATGGCTGGTGCTCAAGTTTTAAAATTAAAATGAAGAAAAACTAAACTACTAAACAATTTTAAATCTGTATTTTAATTCAAATATAAATTTTATAATTGACGAATTCAAATAACATTTGCAGTTTTTTTAAATTGTAATTTTTTAACAAATTGGATAAAAGAAAGAATTGTTAAACTCAAATTCTATAAATTTTCTAATTAAGATTCAAGTAAAATAATCCAAGATTTTATTTCTGTTTCTACGTTAACCTTTGAACAATTATTTGTGAATCGAGAATGTCTATCGCCAGCTGTGTGAATTTTGAATTACGGATTTAAACTAGAAAATGTGAGAAAGTTTTAAAAAATATCAAACTAAATTCTGATCCGAAGTTATATTTATAAATGTTGAAATTCTTTTCTAATACATTATATTATGTGGTTGTATTTTACCCTAATTTTGCAAACGAAACTGCAAAATATATTTAAAATTGTTCATGTTTAATTGTATAAGAAAACATTTGCTAGCGATCTTAAAAGTTGGCTGTCGTAGAGACTAATTTAACTAATTTCATTTTAATTATACGTGTTATAAAAATCTAAATGAGCAACAAATTTTTAATTTAAAGTTTTGAATTAAAATTTTTAAATGTTTGTGTTTTTGTCACTGTGGAATGAATTTAGATGTATAAAATTTATTAAATATAAAATAATTTTAGTTAGAAAGCAGATTCAATAAAAATATTTATAGATTGGTTTATTGAAACTAGTTATCTAGTAAATTTTAAAATATCATTTGTGAATAGAATTTCAATTTTCGAGATTACCATAAACACGAATAATTTTTTAAACTAATGAAACACAACTCGTTTCTACAAACAGCAAAAAAATCAATGATGAATTCAAATGAAGTTAAATTTTGTTTGTTGAAATATTCAGTGAGATATAATAATTAGAATTTACAATAAATTTTAGTTCTACTTCCATGTAGTTTTATTTTTACCGTAGTCATTTTAATTTATAAAAACAAACCAGTAAAAACATTAATGCTGGATAATTTTAAAATTTAAAAAAATGTGTCCGTTAATGACAATTTCAAACTTTAGATTTATCTAAATCACGAATAATTTCGCAAAATTAATTCTTAGAAATAATAAAATTTTCAGATTAAATGTTAAATTCAATTTTTTATTTTAAAATAGCAGATGACTTGCAATTAAATTTGAAAACTATTTATATTAAAGAATTATCACTTTGAATTCTGTAATACAAATATGATTCTGCTTTTTAATTTGCTAAAAATAAATGTTAAAAACTTTAAAATTAATGTTGAATTATCTTAAAGTATTAATAAAACCGTGTCGTCCAAACTAGTTCTAATAACTTTAAACCTTTGAAAAAAAATCATCTGTTAATCGATAATTTAAAACTTCAAACCGCTGATAATCTACTAAAACTATTTTATTAAATAATAAAAGTTGCAAATTGATACAAAGATTAAACTCAAATTTTTATTTTAAAATATTGAATTAATTGCAATTTAAATTGAGAAACACAAACAGTTAAAGATTTGTCAAACTAAATTCTACAAATATTGTACTTGAGATTTAAATAAAATAACCCAAGCCTTTATTTTGCTTTTCTGTTTTACAGGGTTTTTGTATTTCAAACTGATAAAACGAAACGACTAAATATTTGAAAATAATTTTAGTAAAACTTATGCAAAAATGAAACATTTTTAAACTCTATATTCTCTCAGTAATTTTAATGGTTAGAAAAATAATCCGTGAATCAATGATCTCAAATGATGATTGTAAGTACTAATACAAAAATGACAAACATAAATGAAAGATTTGTAAAACTAAATTATATAAATATGTACTTGAGATTTAAATAAAATAACCAAGATTTTATTTCTGTTTTTATAAAACGACACGACTAAAAATATTTGAAAATTATTTTAGCAAAACTCGTGTAAAAACAAAACATTGTTAAGCCATATTTTTAATTTAAAGTTTTGAATTTAAATTTCTATATTTCAATTTAAAAAACATTTATTCTAAAGAATTGTCAAATTGAATTCTGTAATACAAATAAAATAACCAAGGTTTTATTTCTGCTTCTGTGTAGTTTTACTTTTTACTATGATTCTGCTTTTTAATTTGCTAAAAAGAAATGAGTAAAAACTTAAATTAAGGTTGAATTATCTTAAAGTAGAAACAAAACCGTGCCATCGAAACTAATTCTAATAACTTTAAACCAATTTTATGGTAGTTTATCTTTTTAAATTCAAATTAACTAAAGAATCCAGAAATTTCACGATAAAATTAAAATTGTGCCTTAGTTTCAGTAATTTAAATGGCCAGAAAAATAATTGGTGAATCAAGGATCTCAAATGATAGTTGTAAGTACTAATACAAATACTACAAACATGGTTAAAATTTGTAAAACTAAATTATATAAATGAAATTTAATAAAATAACCAAGATTTTATTTCTGTTTTATAAAAAGACACGACTAAAATATTCGAAATAATTTAGTAAAATTCATGTAAAAACGAAACAACATGTTAAACAAGATATTCAACCATGTTCGCGATAAAAGTTTTGTGTTCTAATTTAGTTATCGGTGGTTTGTGTTTTCGCTATTCAAATTGACTAAAGAATTTAGCGACAGAATGAAAATCGTGCCGTGGTTCCAGTAATTTTAATATCAGGTTGAAAATTTATCGTGATTTAATGTTCTCAAATTTCAGTGATTACTGGATAATTTTTTAAATTATATTTTTACATAAATGATAAAAGTTCTTTACGATTTTTCAGTATAATTTTTGCTGTACCAATAAAATTCTAAAACTTAATCCGCACAGAAGCAAAAGTTAAAAATAACTATATAAATTTAATAATACTAATTATATATATATATGAATATATATATGTTTTATAAAAATTATTTATAGATCGAACTTCGCATCATCCTCTCCTCTAACTTCTTTATTAAAGATATATTTATGATAAGAAGTAGGAGTTATCGCGCGCGAAGGATATGTGTTTATATATTAATTTTAGTACCACATGATCGATAATAACCATTTCATTGTTCAAACACCCGAAAGCTTCCCTTTCCACTAAAATTAGACGAAAAAAATCGTGTTTTATAATTTCAAAGCTCAAAAAAAACTTGTGTGTTAATCGAGTTATTTTAAATGTTCAAATGACCAGTAATTCGAGTAGACAGTCGTTTTTAATTTTATAAATTTTGTAATTGGCATTCAAAGTTTTATTTTTATGCTTTTAACTTAACAAAACGGAACGACTAAAAGAATTAAAGTTGAAGTATACAAAAAATTAAAAATGAAGAAAGATATAATTTGAAAACCAACTTTTATAAAAAATAACCATTTCGTTAATTGGATTAATTTAATAGAATAAAATCATGGTAATATTTAACTGAACACGATACGACAAAGGAAATTGAGTTTTTTGGTGCTTCGATAATATGGATACAGTTTTATGTTTTATTAAATAATTTAATTAAAAAATGTAAAATTTTCACATTATATCAAACGTGATTTAGATGTAAATTTACAAGTATTAATAAATGATGAATCTACATATTTTTTAGTTAAATTTAAATTTGTTCGAAAGCAGTTCTTGAAATAAATTATGTGAAAAAGGCTGCTGATGGTATGGTTTTATTAGCGGTAGAGGCTATGCGTTTGTGGGAGGATAATATGTGTAACTCAGTTTCTCTGATTGACGTCTGAAGTTGAGATGAGAGCATCGTGGAAAGTGAAAATTCCTTGATTTGAAAAATTATTCACTATTTTGAAATCTCATATCCAGTTTATTTTCAATAAATTTTGTGGGTTCGTAACTATTGTAATTACAATCATCCCACGATTCTGTTGTTGGTACATGCATATTATAAACTGGGTATTTTGTTGGTTGTTCTTCTTCTTGTGACAGGTGGATACTTGCTTTGTTTTTGTAGTAAATATAATAGTCCTTTTTTTCAAAGCAATTTTTATGTTCGGGAATTACATGTCGCATGTTGAACTCACATCTTTTAAGATGCGGATAATTTTTCCCACATTGTAAAATATGTCTTCCAATACGTTTTTCTTATACCTGATGATGTGCATTATAGGGACAGATTTCAATATCTTCTTTTTTTGACTTTATGATCGCAATACATGAAAAACATGTATGTTAAAGTAATACTTTGCAGAATTAGAAGCGAGTCCTTTTTTATATACAGAAGTGCTGGATTATTTCTTATACCTCCTTAAAATATTAATTAGTACATTGATTATTATATGTAAATCTAAATTGAGTCATTTCTTCAATGTTTCAAGTTGATCAATACTTGTAAATTTACATTTAAATCAAGAAAAACATGCCAAACGTGATTTAGATGTAAATCTACAAGTATCATTAAACTTGGAAAATTGATGAATTATAATCAACAAAAAATCTTATATAAAGAATTATAATTTATATATTTCTCAGTTAGATTTTTATTTTTCGGAGCAGTTAAAATAGTTACAATATGTGTGAAAGTGATGCCAATGGTATAGTTTTCCTAGTCGAAGAAGCGATGCGTTTGTACGAGGATAATATCTGCAACGCGGTCCCTTTGATTGACAACGTTTGGAGTTCAGATGAGAGCGCCATGGACACTGAGGACTCCATCGATGAAGACGACATGGAATATGTTCAAAATGATGAAGATTTGATTCCTTTTATTGAAGAAAGCATAAGTTTATACAAAGAGACCTGTCAAGCAATTGATGCAACTGAAGCATTTGTACGTTCTAATGATAAAGATGCTGGTACGATTCGGTTGATCCAATAAACTATAAGTTTATACGAAGACGTTTGTGACTTGTTTCGGTTAATTGAAAAAACCGTAGACAAATATGTAGACAGTCGTAAAGCGGTTCATTCAACAGAATTAATGAAAAACCAGTAGTCTTTTCGTTTATTATATTCATTATAAATGTAAGAAATGATTTTGAAAAATTATTGAAGAATCGAATGTAAAAAATCATAATTACTTACTGTATGTTAATTTAAATTGACTTACGATGCATATTATTTTAAGTAATTCTTTATACAATAAAACATTTTGTAAATAAATAAAAATATGTTATTAAAATAATCAGATATACGAAAAAAAAATTTTTCTCGAATGTAACAGCCTTTGAAAAAAAAGTTGTGGAGTTAAATTCATTTTCTTGGTGGGTAAATATTTAAACAAATCAAAACCATTTTTGTACGAATACTGGCCCTCTTCGATTAGTCCACATGTTGAGCTATCATCACATTCACATTTATTTAAAAATCCAACAGCCATGGAGTTTTCAAAATTTAATGCAATCATAATAATATACTCCACATCATATATATTGTTATGATTGCAATTTGTGAATATTATTTCAAAATGTTTATTATTAATGCCGTGATTTAATAATAACGAATAGTACATTTTGTAATCTTCTACAATTGATTTAAAGAGTTCTTCAAATATTTGTTTGTATGTAAATACATTCATGTCGTTATTTTTATTTAAATTATATTGTTTTAAAAAATTAATCATTCTTCTTGACGAGTTTCTTAGTAAATTATATTTTAGTTTTGCGTGTACTTTATACTCGGGAAAGTTTAAAGCTGTTTGTATAATTTTTGATTCCTCTTTAATAACAAGGTCTTTTGCTGGCTCCATATATTTCAACTCAACAATTTTTAACATATTCATGCCCAATAATAAATATTCTTCATATAAAATTTGTTTCTCCATTTTAAAGAAAATGATTGTGGCATATAAAAAAACTTTATGTTCAGATTTAGCTTAGGAGTCGTTATATATGTATCTAAAATTGGGAGGGGTGTCATGACAGTAAATTCACAAACGTATATGAGCAAGGACAAATACTTTTACATCTAAAGTTATTACGTTTTTATTATAGCTGTTTAACTAACGTGGTTTGTTTTAGTTGATGTATCATTAAAGCGAAAACGCAGTTCTCTGTGGGTAGATTTCTCGGAAGAAATGGACAAGTGTGATGATATCTGGGTAGCATTAACAAGTTTTGCGACAAGCTCAACTGGGCATATGGAAATAACACATCCATTAAATAATGACCAACCACCCGTTGTGTGTAATCAATCCACGCCAGAGCTGAAATATGTTTGTAGACCATCACCAACTGGAAAAAATGAACAAATTGATAGACAAGTTGTCAAAATGCTTGCCAAAGGGCATCATGATTTACGAATAGTGGAAGAAAAAGAAATGCAAAAGTTGATTGAACTGGTATCTCATTGTCCCGACTACCTACTTCCACCAAAAAAAAAAACGTTAAGACATTTATTAACAAAGGTTTATAAAGACGTAATGGTAAAAGTACAGAAACGAGTGTATATGGTATATGCATTGTCGCTGAGTGTTGATGGTTGGACTTCCAGAAAAAATGAAAACTATATAGCCATTATAGCCCACTTTATAAATGACGAGACTAAACTCCAGTCCGCATTACTAACTTGTATAAATTATAATGATCGGCATATTGGTAAAAAATTATGCACTTATTTGACGGGGTGGCATTGTCAATAAAGTTTCTGCTGTCGTTAGCGACA
Organism: Octodonta nipae; assembly: GCA_034190945.1. Lineage (NCBI taxonomy): Eukaryota > Metazoa > Arthropoda > Insecta > Coleoptera > Chrysomelidae > Octodonta > Octodonta nipae. Next base: position 58,303,074 of record CM067222.1, read on the forward strand.
ATGTCGTAAATACCATATTTGCTACAGGACTTGGTCACTGGCCATCGATCGGGTGTTTTGCTCAGTCTTTAAATTTTGTTGTGTAACCTGCGACTAAACAAATATCTGATGTTTTAGTGAAAGTTGGAAGAATTGTCGAGTTTTTTAATCGCAATACATATGGCAAAAAAAATTAATTCAAACACAACAACTAATGAATTTACCGGTGTTTAAGTTCAAGCAGGATATCCAAACTCGCTAGAGTCTAACTTTTGATATGCATCAGCGAATAATACAAATAAAAGATGCAGTGATCTGCACTCTTGATCTTATACGCCCCAATCTACTTATATGCGAAGAGGACTGGAAAATAAACGAAAATGTCTTGCCTTTACTTAGACCGTTCTATGAAGTTACCGTAGAAATAAGTACAGAAAAATATGACTTTATTGTGATTGTCTTTTGTAATTTACTTAAAAGATTTCTTCAAAATTAAACCCCCCAACGATGAAAAAATAGTCGCCGTCCATTCAATTTTGAAGAACGGCATGGAAGACCATTTTAACGATATAAAGAATAATATGTTGTACGCTGAATGTACAATTCTAGACTCCCGATTCAAACAAAGGATTTATAAATAAACATGCTTTAGACACTGCAACACAAAGTCTTAGAAAAGAAATAGAGAGAACTCAATTCTTCATAAGCAAAATCGAAAAGCTTCGATATCTCTCTCCCGACCATGCATCTGCAACTAGTTCCGGAAGCACTGAAAGTGGTAATATAAAATATAGTATATGGGTCGAACAAGATCAAGAAATTAATAAAATTATTAATTCAGACATCCGAGTTGCGGATGGCATTGGTGAACTCGACAAGTATCTCAACGAAAAATATTTGGATCGAAAAGAGGATCCGCTACGGTGGTGGCACGACTGGCGTTGGTTATATCCTAATCTGTATGTACATGCCTTAAAGAGATTTTGCACAGTAGCGACATCAGTTTCTAGTAAACGCGTTTTTTTCGACGACGGTAGAAATGTTTAATGAACCTCGAATGACGATAAATAAAATTTTAAAAATTATATTTTGAATAACAATTGGTAAATTTTGGTTTGTTAAAACACTGAATAACTTATATGATATATAGGTACGAACAAATTTGTTATTGTTTTATTTTTCTTCATAGAATAGATAATTTTGTTTGTCCAAAAAATGTTACTTATATATTTCATTGTTTTAAAACATCCAAAATATTAGTTACTTTCTTTGTAAATTACAGTTGAATAAAAGTGATATGATTATATAAATGCAATTTTTAATTTACCGGTGAATATTGGCTTAGTAGATGGATTTTGATTAGTTCAAAATGTTTTATAATTGGGACACGAACAATTAATATAAGGTTTCGTAATTTGGGTATTTACAATTATAACCAAATTCTGTAAATATTTAAAGTGGTTGTTTTAGGGGATTTTAAATTGGCATATAATTTTTAATTTGAAAAACAATGTATTAATAATTAAATATAAACATCTAAATTTACATGTAAAGATACCACGTTGTAGATTTTTAAAATATAAATTGAAAAAGTTTATTTTAACGTTATAATTTGTGGTTTTTAACCAACAACATATGCTCGAAGTAGAACGTACTTGTAGAACAAGATCGTTGTAATAACGTAGGGACATCATATGCGAGATTCGCTATTAAAGAATCTATGTACTAATTACTACGTTGATATAAAGGAATATAGAAGACCCGAACGCACCTCGCGTTAGCCCAGGATCTGAATTTGCTCTTCAGAAAATTACTGAGAACACTTCCAGCTCCCTTTCCACCAACCCCCTGAGAATTAACTCAGTCCTCACGCCAATGTAGTAATCCTTCTGTACAACCACTAGAGAATACAAAAGTACTGGCGAGTATAGAACATACATTGAGAATACAAAAGTACTGGTGAATATAGAAGGCCCGAACACACATTGGGTGAGCCCAGGATCTGGATTTGCTCTTCAGAAAATTACTGAGAACACTTCCAGCTCCCTTTCCACCAACCCCCTGAGAATTAACTCAGGTCCTCACGCCAATATAGTAATCCTTCTGTACTACCGTTTTTTTTTTAAAACACCCCACCTCAACGTTATACGAACTGAAAGTACTGGCGAGTATAGAACATTCACTTTGCATGAGCTCGGAAACTGAAATAACTTTGGGAATTGTCGAGAATACTTCCATTGTCTTGAAATGGTTGATTTTACAACGTTTCAGATACATTTATCTGCCATCGTTGTAAAATGCTATTACAATAATTTTAGTTATACTATATATGTCGAATATAATATATTTGTTACATAAAGTTGAAGAACAAAATACGGTCTTAAGCATTTGATCTTTACTCTATGGTTTTTCACAAATTAATGATTTAGTAATGACGTGTTGGTGTTTGAAGTTTTTAAGTAGCTGTCTTTTTGTCTATGAGTAGCTTAGATCATTTACCATCTAGATATAGTCTGTCAAGCATAAAATCATGGCAACGCTAGAAAGAGAGAGCAATAGAGACAGTAAGAGGCTATTTCACTTAGTGGGTGGATGGTCAGTGGACGCAGCCAATGAACAACATGCTTTATTGGAAGCAGCTCCCAACAGAGTGAAATAGCCTCTTGCCCTCTCTCTCATTAGTCTTACCACGACATTTTTGCACTGCAGGCTATCTCTAGAAAGTAAATGCTCTAAGATGAGTAGCTTTTTATTGTATGATCTGTGGTAACTGTCAAGCTATATGTTAAAAATTTGGAATATACAAATATACTAATAAATAATTTCGAAATTGCACCATTTAAGTACATATATGGCCTAATATTTACAATCTAAAAAAACTAATACCTATGAAAGGTGTAGATAGGAAATTGGTTGCAAATTAGCGCTATAACTACTTGGCAGAAATTTAAAACATCATTTACAATAAGCTTTATTCATAAAAACAAATGTGGGAGAATTTGAACAGTACAAATTATGCTATAAATTAGATCCGACAATCAAGGAAACCAAAAAGCAAATTGGTAATGGACTTTTATCTCAAGAATTGTCTTCAATGATGTTAAATCAATTTCATCAAGATAAAGATTTATATGAAGATATTATAACTTTTGAAAGAGTAAGTCTTACAAGGAGAGAAAAGAAAACTGTAGAGAAAAAACAATTTAAAAATAATGATCCAGATAATTGACATTAAAAATGAGAAAAGTGGCCAAAGTGTTACAATTGTAATTATTTTCATGAACTAATGGACCAAACTAGAGAGAAATAGAATGTTTCAATTGCAGAGAGAAAGGACACAAAGATTGTCCTAATACACCAAGTAAATCCAACGGTACAATCAATTATGTCTGTAAATGATTTGGTTGTATTCCAAAGGTATTTAATTTATGAGAGAAGTGCAGGAGACAATTTTGTATACTCTGTAGGAAAACAACAAACTACTGATTATTACCCCATATGATGACAGGTAAACCAATGAAAACAACCAATCTATTATGTAGCAATTGGGAAAATTTAATAAAGATTCCAAATCAAGGAAGTTCCTCCAACCCCAAAGATTTAGTAAAAGTGTCTGAGCTTGATTATAGATGTCTAGTAGTAGTACATCAATTTAAGATGATCATTGTATTCCCTTAAGATGAATCCAGCAGCTGAGTCATGAAACCAAGTACACAAAGGTAAGCAATTTTTAATGCTTGTTGAATAATTGATAATGTCAGCTGAACACGTTGGCCCTAATGTTGGCACTAACAACACTTGTCAAATGTGTGGGCCTGAAAAATGGCATTGGCGCGAACGTTGGCAGTTGGTTTTAACAAAGGAATCTGCGACAACGTTCGTGATCCATCCACACATTGACTGTGGAATATTGCAGAAGGTATTTAAAATCAATCAATGACATATGATAACATCAATCAAACTCTCTTAAAGGCTCTGAAATCAAATTATTAATAATGTATATCCAAAGAATGTATGTACTCTGTGTAAAAACCCTTAAAACAATTTTAATATCAGACATCCTCACTTTGGTCCTACCGATCCTGTCGAGACTAAACTGGTGTTAGTCCCAACGAGTGGATGCCAAGCAAACTAACCAGCTATGTTGGCGCCAATATGTGGAGTTGGTCAAACATTTTTGTTGTATTTTACAGCAGAGTGGAAAAAAAAGAACTTAATTACATATAGCCAGAACCTTAGAATAGAACTATTGAAATGGAAAAGCACCAAAAATTATTTACAGCTATTACACCAGAAGAAATATGAATAAAGGTATTTTAAAAATACTAATAACACTACTAAATATGTATTTTTAAAGTCAAATGTGAATTCAAAAGTTAAAGGATGAATAATATTTTTAAAGTTCATATAGGTAGAGCTTCTAAATTGTTGTGATACACTTTACAGATTGTGCATTAGTTTTCATGTTACAAGGCATTTATATGAAATGGAAACAGTCAATTTGTTATTTTTGTTTCTGAAAAAAGTAGTCCAACAGTAGATTTAGTTAGGATTTTAAAGGAAATAAGTCTACATGTTAATTTCATTGATTTGGAGTTTGTAGCGACAGTATTGACCAAGGACCAACAAACAATGCTGCAATAAAATATCTTCTAAGAGATACAAACAGTTATTTGCTTAAGATATTTGATAATACATTTCGTGGTTTGTGGTCTCATACTAGAGATATATATCAGACAGATGAAAAAAATGGGTCTTGATTTTTTCTGATGATAAATTTTTGTATACAGTGACAAGAATAATTTAAACCATCAACTTCAACTTTTCAAATCAAAGTACTCATGTTGTATTTCTTTATAAAATTCGATCTCAAATTCTAGGTATGTTTCATGTCCCACATCATATGCACCAGTTGCACCTCGATTTGGAATACCCTGGTCGCTGTCTTATGGAAAAGTTATTGAGACCATTTCAGTTAATGATGTTTCCGGAGAGAGTACAAAACAGAATCGCACAAGATGACAATCAACCAACAGAAGTAATAAGCTGACATATATAATTAGACTATTTTATTTTCACAAAGGAAGAATACAACTTTTAGAGAAGGTTGAATTTGACATACATAAAGGTATCAACCCAAGGTATAGAGAAGCTAGGTAGCTAATTTGGCAGAACCATACAAAGTTAGTGAAATAGAACAGAAAGATTATCAAGATTTTTCAAAATGGGATTTTTTAAAATAAAATGTATCATATTTGTGATTTGAAATCTCGCAGACCTGGAGAAAAAAAGTCACTATTTGTGAATTTCCTACACAATTTCTCTACAAAAATTATGCACTTTGCAAAATTAGCTAAACCGTTTTAACGTAAAACAGAGATTGAATCCTCCCAAACACTCAAGTGGATAAGTTAAAAGAGTAAATGCAACAGTCATATATAGGTTTTTGGGGGTAGTCTGCAATAGGTCTTTTCTTTTTTCGTGCAATTTTCACACTATTGGCATGTTTTTTGCTTGAAAAAAAGACAGAAGTTGACGCATGCCCACTAAAAATTTTCGAAAAAAGACCTATGCACAAATATCGTGCCAAATCTGGAAAGAGAGAGCAATAGAAAGGGTAAGAGGCTATTTCACTCCAGTGGGAGCTGCATCTAATGAGCTTTGTTCAGTGTGTAGTTTATTGGCTGCGCCTCCCAATCGCGTGAAATAGCTTCTTGCGCTTTCTAATGCCCACTTTTAACTCTTGGAACGATATTTGTGTGTTGCATTCTACCTCCAGAAGTACATGCTCTAAACTTATATAACTACTATATAGTAATACAATATTGTATTGTTGTTAGTTAATATTATAACATATCAGTACTTATTAATTTGATCATTAAAAATATCAAAATAAATTTAAGACAACAAAAATAAATTAATTCCTAAACCAACCGTTAGTTGATGCTACCCATAACTGAACAGGTCGGCCACATACATATATAAATCTCATATATGGTCGGCCATCATGATTTGAAGACTATGACATTGATGACAGAAAATGACATATGTAGACTAAGGGGGGAACAAATTACAGATCTTGCAAAAAGTTGGATTTAAAAAAAAATAAACCAGACAATTGACCTATTAAAAATGCGAAAAGTGATCTGAAGTGTTACAATTATAATTTGTTTGGAGATAGAGCAAGGATTGTATCAAACCAGACAGAATTGGAATGTTTCAGCTGTAGCCAAGAAAGGAGATACTTTCCAAATGCATCCAATGGACAATCATGTCTGTAAACGCTTCAGCTGTATTCCAGAAGTATTTGAAAACAATATGTAAACAAAGTACCACTCAAAGTAGCAATAGACCCAGGGAGTTCAGACTGCATAACAAAATCATTATACATTTTTTTTATGATCTATATATCTTATTTGAAAGATACACACTAGATTATATTAGTTATTTATAATGTATTACTATGTAATTCTATGTAAAATATTTGGTCAATAAATGAATATCAAAAATGTTTGTGAATTAAAAAGATTTGGAACATGTTGCAGTTATGTTTTATCGAAAAGTAATCGAGACCATTGCAGTGAAATATAGAATTGGACTGGATAACATTTCATAACAGATGAAGACAAGAAAGTTGGAATTTGAGAGAAAAGTAAGCTACTCAAATCTCTGAATTCTCCCAAATACTCAAAACTAATGCAGAAGTTTAGAGTAAATGCTCACACACAGATTTTGTATGGCCTGTGATGAAATTGCTTAACTTTATAATTGGCAGTATTTTTTTACTTGTTCATTGGGGTTTTCTCTACCTTGATTTTTTGCAGCTAAATATAAGTACTTGAAAACTGTAGATGGAGAACAAATCGTACTTAAGCAATTTTGTAAAATTGGCCAAATTATTGACTGTTTGAAAAGAAGTTGTGAATTGTATATTGTGTGATATTTATGTGTTTGGACACATATCAACTCCAACTCTGAGTAGTCAATGTCTCCCAACACAGATAAATATTCCACAATATACTACTAAACATTATTCATATTCAGAAATTATAGCTGATGATTTTACTTTACCTTTGTTCTCCATCTACAATTTTCAAATACTTATCACAGGTCAATAATTGAGGAAAGAAAACTCCAATGAACAAGCAAAATAATCCAAGACCCCCTCAACAATCTTGCATAAATTTTGGATAATAAAACAAAATGGATGAAATATAATACCCACGCATTGGAAGCTAAAAGTACTTGATTTCAACTATAATAAATGTCTATAAGAATTTTATCAAAAAAAGATAGTTGCAAATTCTATTATATACATGGCCTTGACATGGTAACCCGATTTTATATGTCGTTTCAGAATACCCCAATGGTATGTTGTAATCTTTGAAAACAAGTTTGAATATCAATTACCAAGAGGTATGTATATATTTCCTATATTTCACGCATGATTTCATGTGGCCAAAGAAAAATTATGTAATTTGTTAAAGTTTTATTTCAAGTACAAATTTAGAGCATATACTTCTATAGATACCAATACACAAATAGCATGACAGGTAGCTGAATCTATCAACTTCCAGAATTATTAAATAGGGTCGATAAACCAAACACCAAATAAAGTAGCTACATGGAAGGCAAGTGGTTATGGATACAATTGTTGTAAAAAAAATCAGTTTTCCTCAAAAAACACCACTTGGAAACCACTGAATAGAATCTCTATCAAAGAAAATTAATGTTCGAATATGTACACAAGTTTTCAGCTGTACTGTAGGCAGTTTAAGGGAATAGATTGCAAAATGGGTAAGTTTTTAATATTCTGTCCTCTTACTTTGTCAAAATTAACATATATATTCTCTTTTCAGAAATTGAGGACAAACATAGTCTGTCCAAAGAAGCAGATACAGTAAAATTGATTTCATTTTTGAATAGCAATATTGACAGCTGCAATTCTCATACAAAATTTGCACCTATCAACAAACCCACGAAAGGAGCATATCATCAACTTCAGGAAATCAAGAATTTTGGAAGGAGCAAATTAAAATTTTAAAAAGTATGAGATTCTTAAATCAAAAGAAGCCATTTGTTGTGCTTCTTTCTATAAAGAATGTTACAATTACTTTGAAATGTTTCATTTATTTAAAGAAAAAGATTTTAAATACAAACAAAAAAATATTTTTCTGATTTGTTGGGAATAACACCACAATTGCTCAAAAGCCTGTATATTTTAAATACACCAAAACTTTCAGGGTCTAAACCAGACCCCATTTGTAATGGCAATAAAAATTAATACAACTGAATAAGAAAATTTAAAAAAATGTTCTTATTCAGTTGTGTTAAATTTTATTGTCATTGAAAAATGCATCTGATTTAGACCCTGGACAATTTGAAATATACAAACTTTCCAGCAATTGTGGTGTTATTCCCATAAAAACAAAAAATCAAACTAGAGGTGCAACAACATTCTTAACTAGTTGCTTTCAGGTTATAAATGTTTACTTCACCATTGACATTATATACTATAGAAGAACTACTTTCCATTTCCTTAACTTTACCATAACATAATTCATGTTAGGAATTGTATTAAATATTATAGGAAAAATATATAAATATATGAAATAATACAGCACAATAATTTATCAGTAATCTGTATTGTATCTGTAGTTTCTGTCATATCAAATTTTACTATATGTCCACCAGACTTGGTGAGCATTTCCGCTAATATGTTTTGTTGTGGTACAATGAGAAATATTGACACAATCTATTAACCATATACACCTTTCTCAAAATGGCCGAAAACTTAATAGTTTGTCATCTAGAGTGTATCTTTTAGCTTGTATTGCTTTTGTTTGGTTGGATATGGACCCTGTTATAATTGACTCATGTCTTTATTACTTTTATTAATAATATCCCCAAGTTATAGGTATCAGTTCACATCGCTCTCAATCACATACACGCCTTATGCTGTCTCTGCTGATAATTAAGGAACATTATTAGTAAAATTAATAAAGCTATGAGTCACTCGTAACGTTCATATCCAAACCAAACAAAAGTAAATACAAGCTAAAAGAGATACCCTAGATGACAAACTATTAGGTTTGCTTCTATTTTAAGAAAGGTGTATGTAGTTAATGGATTGTGTCAATATTTCACAACCGTGACAAATACATTACTTGAGATGCTTACCAAGTCTGGACATGAAGTAATATTTGATATGATAGAAACTATAGATGAAATACAAATTACTGTGATGTGTTATTTCATCTATTTTTTCTGCAATATTCAATATAATTCGCAATGTGAATTACTTTATGGTATTGGAGTTAAGGAAATAGAAAGTAGTTCTTTTATAGCAAATAATGTCAATGACAAAGGAAACCAATGCCACCATACACAAGAATCTTTGAATAGAAAGTTATGCACAGATCATACAATAAAGAATTTATGGCAAGCACTACGTATCCGTATTAGTAACCTTAAGACGATACGTTTACGTATTTCAGTTAGGCCATCTACACATTTCATGTTATGATTGTTTTGCGCCTATTTCCAAAGAACAAAGTATGGAGCAACTGATTTTCTTGTTCTGTAGAGCTTTATTTCATAAAATGATACGGAATAATAGAAATATTTAGAGACTTAAGGTAAGTACTACGTATACGTATCGTTTTATGAAATGCAGCACCACAAAACAAGAAAATCAGTTCCTCTATACCTTAGATCATTTACCAGTAAATACTCTAAGCTCTATACACAGTAAACCTTTGTTCTTTGGAGATAGGCACAAAACAATCATAATGTGAAATGTGTGAATGTCCTAACTACAAAAATATGAGGAAAATTCGTGGAACGTCAATCGCAAGGTAGCGCCACCACATATAAGGGTACAATGGTCGTCACATATGATCTGTGAACGTACAATGGTCGTCACATATGATCTGTGAACGTATCGTCTCAAGGTTACGGTTCCATACTACGTAGTGCTTGACCTAATTATACTGTTTAATAGAAAATAATCAGTAAAGTTTGATAGAGAATTCGACAGTATGAAAAGCTCAAAAAAATACGGGACACATAATGAAAATAATTTATATATCAATATACATAATAAAAATTCTACGGCTTTTTTAGAAAAATAAGCCCAAACAATTAAATTGCACGTAATTCGAGTTAAACATAGTATATACAATAAATAAAATTTGATATAGCTATATTATAATAAAAAGATTACTCACCAAACAGTCTACAAACTGTTGGCTTTATGAAGTTATTTCTTCCTTTTTATACTAATTTGCAAGTGAGTGGGATTTCCTATTTATTTACTGATATCACATGTCTATAGGATTTCCTATTTATTTACTGATATCACGTGTCTAATAATAGAAACAGAAGGGGCATTCACCGACCTTTCGAATTAGTATAAAATAAAATGAAATAACTTGATAAAGCTTATTACTTACCAAACAGTCTACTTTGGTGGGTAATATTTTATTCTGTGTGTAAATACTCGCCATTTATTTTTTTTTAATTTATATATTTCCTTTTGGGTAAGTATACTTATATAATGTTTGTATTCGCATTTAATAGACATTGACATTTTATTATTTTATACATTATTTCCTTTTTATTAATATATTTGTGATGAGAGTACCATATAATTGTTTCCCGACTATAATAACAGAATAGATACATCATTGTTGATTTCAAATAATTTTGCAAGTTGTTTTTATTATAATTTAATCTATTATAACAAAGTGTTAATATATAAAATCGTTGAGTATCTTGACATGATAGAATTGGTTTTGATCTATCTTACAATATATATTTTTATTGTTTTATAAAATTTATGCAACATTAATTCAAAAAACTTTATATCTTTGTAGAATGACTCGTATAAAAATTCATGTTAAGAGATGGTTGAATGGTCGAATGGTACCAATATTATGAAAGGGTGCTCTCCCAAAAAATTGGATAGTAGAACCAGAAAAAAGACCAAAATTCAGACCCAGTGCAAGCACTAGAAGGAAAATTAGAAAATGGCTGCTGTTTGATGATCCGAAAACTCGCGTTTCAATGTTTGGCTATGGAGATATTACAAACGATCAGACCAGGGTTTAAGATTCAAATGACAGGCCTTCATGCTTTACAAACAGCGTGCGAAGTCCATCTGGTGGAGCTATTCCAAGATGCAAAGTCATGTGCATTACATGCCAACCGACGGAATATAATACCCAAAGATCTGTCATTACTGAGACGAATTCGTGGGGGCGTTATATAACATACATGAGGTAGCTTCTATTAAAAATTGGTGGACCAAAAAGACTGGGTATGTATATTGTAAGCAATTTCATTTAAATATTAAATAAATAACTAAAAAACGCCTAAATAAATTATTCCAATGGTTTTTAAGATAACATTTTTTATGTATTCAGAAGTCCCATACAAAAATTTGTGTGATTTTGATCAATTTTAAAAATTAATATTATTTTCAGGAAATTGGATGTACAAAAAATAATTTCAATAAGTGTACTACATATATTTACAGGGGTTAATTTTTTAATTTCGAATCTGATTTATTTTTAATAATATCCGATTTTTTCATTACATTCAATAATTTGGAAAATCTACATTTCAGGTTTTATCCGAGCTTTAGAGATATTGGCCGTAACAAACATGTCCAAACTGATTGTATGAGCATGATGGACCATTAAGACTGGTATGTATATTGTAAACAGTTTCATTTATATATTAAACAAATAACTAAAAAACGCCTAAACAAATTATTCCAATAGTTTTAAAATGACTAGTGAAATTTTTATGTAATAAGTCCCATATAAAAATTTGTGTGATTTTGATCAATTTTTAAAATTAATATTAATTTTATTATTTTCAGGAAATTGAATGTAGAAAAAATAATTTCAATAAGTGTACTACATATATTTATAGTTACTTCTAGATTATGTCATTACATTCAATAATTTGGTAAATCTACATTCCAGGTTTTGTCCCGGCTTTGGAGATATTGGCCGTAACAAACATGTCTGAGCCGAGTGTATGAGCAGTGAACCGGGAAGAGTCTCAGTCACTCTTTCAAGCATTGTTGAGTGGTATGAACAAACTACTTGAACAGTCACAAAGCATTGGAGCGAGAAGTACCTCTTTCCATTATGGGTGATGTAACATTTTTAACATGAGCGATCATCATCAGCCAGTTAGCATGAGATGGTAAATGGCGAATAACTCCCATCGGCCCCTTATCCATCTGGGATTTTGCCGAGATGTTAGCGTTACCATCAACGGCCGAACAATTTGTCACCATCGACACCGGCTGGTGCGCCGCTATGTCCATTGCCAAGTCCAAGATTTAGAGGGCCTGGGGTTACCAACAACATCCAGCTCCGAACAGTCACCGGTGAGTCCATGTCAATACAGGGTGAAGCAGATATATTACTACAGACATGGGACAACAGAATCCGGCATAGGGGCCTGGTAGCGAATATTGAGGACGATTTCATACTCGGTATGGACCTAATTAGCCAGCATGGATTTATATTCGACCCGAGATATGATGTTCTTCAGTTCCTAAATGAGGAATTTGTATTGGCACGGCCCATCAACACATCAGACACCTCCATAAAAATTGTGGCAAAGTCTTCAGCTAGAAATACCGGTCAAACGGAGCAAATTGTTCATGGGCAGTTAGATAGCAATCCTGGGAACTACATTGGAATGGTGGAGCCCGTACACCCTCCGTATACCAAATATTTTTATGGTTATTTATTTATTTAGCGTATTACATCTTTATGGTTGTTATTTCCTAATCAAAACCCATCATGCTGCCCCCAATAGGCTGTGATAAAGACACCGAAAAGACAACTAGCCAGATGGATGGAAAAATGGAGTATGTATATATATAATACGATTTCAGGTTGTTTTACAGTCTACAGAATGATGCCGATGCCTTGTCAAGGAGACCCCCCATAAAACAACGGAAATGTGGACAAAGACAGAATGATAAAAGGGTATCTCCGTTCGACAGATTCGCGTACAATTGAATGATGACTGGACAACGGAACAATGTATCCAGGACCAAATGACCGACCCGCTCATTGAACCAATCCCGCCCCTCAAGAAATAAGGGACACCTGGGCCACGATGGAACGAGGTAGCTAGGTATTCTGACGTCCTGAAATCATTGCGAGCCCGATGGGATTCTCTAATAGTGGAGAATGGATTGTTAAGGATAATTCGAGAAAGCACTGGTGGCAGAGAAACCCAGTTGGCAGTCCCAGATAAAAAGATGCACACCGTTCTGAAAGAAGTACATAATGGGATTACCAGATGTCATCTGGGCATGAATGAAACCTTGGACAGAATTCACCAGCAGTACTAGTAGGTTTATTTTTTACTATCACAAGTCTAATATAAAAATTTGTTTTGAAGTTTCCTTCTTGGTATTTTACTAATTTTTCTTCAGGAAATTTATACTGTATATACTTGCATACATAAGATTTTTTTATTTGGAATTGTTCAGTTAATTAGTAACTAGTTTTCAGTAATTGACTTTTCAATAGTTGTATGTATTTACTTTTATGATAAAATTCGTCTTTCCTCCACCCTACAATTTGCCATCTGAAATAATTAATTTATAAAGCAATACACAATAACATTATTAATTTTAAACATATCAAGCTGATTAATATATTTCAGATCCCCGGTACTCTTTTCTTTGGTGTAAGGCAATGCTATGATTGGATTCTAGTTATGAATCATTATTTAATTTCAGTTTTTTAAATAAAATTTAAGAAAAGAGATTTTTACTCAAGGGGAGGCCTTAGTCTAGATAAAACTGATTTTACAGTGAAAAATAGTTTGATTTGTATGTTTGTATAGGGTATAAATATATTTATATATGTGATGAATTTAATGATTTGATTCTAGTTTATTATTAACTAACTCTAATTACAATGAGTACCAAACTATGACTGCAAAATGTTTATAAAAAGGTAAAATAAATAAAAAAGGTTATTTACAACAATATTAATTATTTTAAATTCATAAAGCTAATTAATATATTTGATTCTAGGATCCAACATGACAAAGAAATGTCTAACCTTGAGAGCAAAAGAACAAACTGTGATCACCTACAGTTAAACATACCTTGTGTTATGTGGGTATAAATTCACCCCCCGTAGCTAAAACATATAGTGCAAGTAGACCATGTGGGCTGGAATTCAACAGCTATTCCAATTCACACATTTTGGATTGGGGTAGGAAAAAATAACATTAATTTGGATTTCTCATTCCTAAACAGCTTATTATTTTTTTCTTTAGTGAAGGGTAATAGACCTGTACTTATCAGAGGATATGAGTCAAGTAGTGAGATTAATGTTGACTTTAGTATTCTGTAATTGTTAATAATTTATAACAAAGCCAATATTATATATTACTGTTTAATTAGCACATTTTTTATTTATTTCCAATAAATTTTACTAGCCTTAAACTCATTTTTATTGACCACACAAATTGTAGTCTTTAACATGTTGAGCTTATTGCTAAAGACACGTGAACTATTAAAGTATCAGCCAAATACAAGGAATTACTAAAGAATATTTATTCACAGGGTAAGGTACAAAGGTTCATATAATTACACCAGACAATAAATGTTTTCAATACAATTTTGATGGACAAGGGTATATCAATCACTATCTGAATCTTGAGTTTAACTTATTTTTATTAGCTGATTGTTTATTTTATTGGTCACAAAAAATAACAAATTATAAACTTATAGACCATCTCAACATCACCAGTCTCTACTTGATTCTTTCATACCATTGCAAAAGGGTTTCAAAATTGTGTTTTGTTGCATACATTCTGATTATGGGTTACATCAAACCAGAGACACAATTATTTGGAGAAATTAAACATCAAAATACTTGAATGTGGTCTTCTTTTCAAATTTTAGTATGCTGAGCTTATTAAACCCACACAAAATATTAAAATATAAGGAACTATATATAATTGTTAATAATTTGTAATGAAACCAATATTACACTGTACTGTTTAATTTAATATTTTTTTATTTATTTCACTTTATTGACCATACAAATTATGCTTTTCAAATTTTAACATAGCTTATTGCTAAAGCCATATTATTAAAATATCAGTCAAATACAAGGAACTATGTTCACTAAATTGCCATTTTAAAAATTAACAATTCAAAGCAATACGTTACTACAAATATGTATTTGCCCGTAATCCATTTCAATCAGAGACATTTATTACTAATTATATAATACAACTCATTGTTGCTAATGATATAAAACTACAGATGCATTGAATATCTGACAATATAATGAAAGTAATAACTAGTTTATAATATTCTCACAACTACAATTTCATCCAATACTTGAATATTTCACTAGATGGGTATATATTCTTTGACATTTTGTCACCAGTCTCTACTTCATTCTTTCATACCATTGCAAAAGGGTTTCACAATTGTGTTTTGTTGCATATATTCTGATTATGGGTTACGTCAACCCAGAGACACAATTATTTGGAGAAATTAAACATCAAAAGACTTGACTGTAGTCTTCTTTTCAAATTTTATTATGCTGAGCTTATTAAACCCACACAAAATATTAAAATATCAGCCAAATATAAGGAACTATGTATAATTGTTAATAATTTTTAATGAAACCAATATTACACTGTACTGTTTAATTTCATATTTTTTTATTTATTTCACTTTATTGACCATACAAATTATACTTTCCAAATTTTAACATAGCTTATTGCTAAAGCCATATTATTAAAATATCAGTCAAATACAAGGAACTATGTTCACTAAATTGCCATTTTAAAAATTAACAATTCAAAGCAATACATTACTACAAATATGTATTTGCCCAATATAATAATCCATTTCAATCAGAAACATTTATTACTAATTATATAATACAACTCATTGTTGCTAATGATATAAAACTACAGATGTATTGAATATCTGACAATGTAATGAAAGTAATAACTAGTTTATAATATTCTCACAACTACAATTTCATCAAATACTTGAATATTTCACTAGATGGGTATATATTCTTTGACATTTTGTCACCAGTCTCTACTTGATTCTTTCATACCATTGCACAATTGTGTTTTGTTGCATACATTCTGATTATGGGTTACATCAACCCAGAGACACAATTATTTGGAGAAATTAAACATCAAAATACTTGACTGTGGTCTTCTTTTCAAATTTTAGTATGCTGAGCTTATTAAACACACAAAAAATATTAAAATATCAGCCAAATATAAGAAAATATGAATAATTGTTAATAATTTGTAATGAAACCAATATTACACTGTACTGTTTAATTTCATATTTTTCATTTCACTAACCTTTATTGACCATCCAAATTATACTTTCCACATTTTAATATAGCTTATTGCTAAAGCCATATTATTAAAATATCAGTCAAATACAAGGAACTATGTTCACTAAATTGCCATTTTAAAAATTAACAATTCAGAGCAATACATTATTACACATATGTATTTGCCCGATATAATAATCCATTTCAATTAAAGACATATTTATTACTAATTATATAATACAACTCATTGTTGCTAATGATATAAAACTACAGATGCACTGAATATCTGACAATGTATTAAAAGTAATAACTAGTTTATAATATTCTCACAACTACAATTTCATCAAATACTTGAATAATTCATTAGATGGATATATATTCTTTGACATTTTGTCACACACAGTAGATGTTTTCAATCCAATTTTGGTTTGCAAAGGTAACATCACTATCCGAAACTTGTTTGATGTCATTAGCTGATTGTTTATATTAGATTCGTGGTCGCTAAAACAGCAAATTCTGGATCTAAAGATTATCTCAACATCACTAGTCTTTACTCACCATTGTAATGGGGTTTTCTTAAAATTTATGGGTTCAAAAGAAACACAATTTCTTGCATTTATATCATTTGTTACATTGATACATTGACGCAATTATTTTGAGGAATTAAATAGCAAAATACCCGACACGTACAGATCAAAGGAATAACAGCTGCTCATGTTAGATAATTGCACATATATCTTGATAGAGGCCAGAGTGGCCCATGTAGTAGATTTTGGATTTAATTCTTAGTTCAATGCGGAATGCTGATATATTATTCGAAAAGTAGAGGTTAAGCTTTAATTATGACAGAATAAATAATAGACAAAACCACAGATCATACAATATGTATAAAGAGACAAAAGTTTATATTACATAGAGATATATTGAATAGAATATGCGAATAACTTGATTTTCGTCTAAAACAGAAAAAATAAATGAAAATTTCAACATGTTATATAATTTTTTACTTTCATTAATTAATAGTACCGTACTGTTTTCAAATTTACCTTATAATTAATTTTTATTGAAACTGAAAAAAATGTGTTCAAAATTATTAAATATTTAATCTATAAATTTCAAATATTATATAAAAACAGTTTACAAGCTCATTTTCCCATGTATTACATATACTTTGACTACTTACACACAGTAACGTTAAGAAAATGAAGTCGAGTACGTAAATCTATAGAAAAACGTAGTTTCACAGTTTGACGGTAACAACACCACACCAAACAAATGATGACACCACACCGAACATACGATGACACCACAATCGATCAAAGGCGCAACACGTAACATTAATAAATATGAGATTTGTAATTTATAAGAGAGCTTATAAATATGTCAGACACCAAAGAAAAAATAAAATTTCATGTCCAACCGTTTTATTACTTTACCAATTCGGGTAAATTGTATCGAACCAAAGATGTTGTACAAATTGTTCTTAGTCAAGATGAAGCAAGAAATACATTAGAATTAATCGATTGTTTACTTAAAATTTATGATTTAGAAATTATGGACAATACATTAACATTAATAGAAGCAAAAGAAATTATAGAAGAAAAATTGTATATATTTTGGAATGCATTTATTAAACCACTTTTACATGATCTCACAACAAAAGATAATAATTCTCTAAAATGTTTTATGATGGCATTCGGTCAAAGTGTAGAAATGTTACAAAAAACATTCAATTCTATTTTAATATATAAAATGTTAATGTATCATTTTAATAAAAGATATTCATTTCCTTGTATATATAAGAATTTAAAAAACGTTCAAAATAAAGTAGATTTGGCATCTACTCTAGAAAGATGTTGGGTTATTTTAGACGATATACTTTTTTTAAACCCATGTTTTCAATAGATCAAAACTTTATTATTCTTTTCATTCAAATTTTTATATTAAATAATGCAAAAATATTTGTATCGCACGACGACAACAAACAATCGTCTAATGTACAATTACATGATGCTCCTCATAATCGTTTAGGTTGTTTTATCCAACATTGGTTGTTACAAGGTAAAGTTTGCAAAGTATCAAATATCTACAATGAAATTCTAAATTATGATTTTTTCTTGGAAATTGCTGATGATCTTCGACACTATGTCATGAAAAATAAAGCGATATACAAGTTAATAGTAAAAGACGATTCTTTCTAATTAACTGATGACCAAATGCATTCAGTAATTTTAAATGAGCGAAAGGGATTTTTAAAATCGTTTGAAGATTTGATAACGTTTATTAATGATTCTGTGAAACAATCTCTAATGGCAAAATACCAAATAAAATCTTTTCTTTTAGATGAACTCGACTTTGGAGCCAGTGTACTCTTTTTATTATACAAATCATTCTGTTTCGATGACACACAAATAAATCAACGGCATTTAAACTTGTTAAGAACTCAGTGCATGATGCAACTGGGTAATTTTTGCAATGAAAGTACTATAAAGAAATGTATAGCTATAATTTTAGCTGAAAATTTTGTTACCGAAGCGACTATAAAACTTTGGACCAAAAATCAATTTATTCTGTTATTAGAAAAAGCATATGAAAAGATACAAAAATATAAAGAAAAATATAGAGACAAACCAATTTTAATAAAGAAATAACCATTTCATCTGCTGTATTAATATTTCAAAATAAAAGTTAAATATGACGAAGGATGTATGAATTGTATGTGCTTCTACAATTCAAATGAAAAATAATTTAAGGCCATTTGATAACTTTTAAGTTTGTACAAAAACTTTTGTGACTTGTGATAAACAAATATGAAGACAACTGCAAAAATAGAAAAGCTAGTAGTTTTTATTTTTACTAGTTGATTTTAAAAATGTTTGTACGTGAATAATGCAAATAAATTTTATTACTACTCGATCCTTTTTTTTAACTGATAACACTTGGTTTGTAGATAATTTTTAATGAACAAGTATCAATAAAGTTTAATTTCTGTAATGAAATGATTTAAAAAATTATCAACGAATCAAGTATTCACAACCCAATTTTAAGATATTTTCCAATTGAAAAAAATATTTAAACTAGTCTCTAAAATTAAATTATGTTTATAAACAAAAATATGTGTATATTTTATAGAAAACTAACCGATAATAATTTAAATTGAGAAAAAAAGTAAATGGAAAATTAAATTCTGATTCAAGTTAATAAAATACATTTCCACTATTTTTAGATTTATTCTTACGAATGTAGAGGTGGTTCAGATATTTAAGAAAATTCATAAACAGTTCTAAAATTTACTTGGTTTCATTTTCGTAATGTGATATTGATTATTTTGTATATAATATATTTACCAGACTGAAATTAACACATACGAAATAATTAATATAAAATACTTTTTATGTGAATCATAACCTGAAACGACTGCTTTATTCAAACTTCAATATCTATCTGAACATAAAATTACCCCCTCTACTACAATTTTTCGTTAATTTTTGATGGAAAGGGTAACTTATTGATGCTTGGACCAATGAAATTGGTTATTATCGGTCATGTGGTATTAAAATTATTATATAAACAACATATCTTTCGCGCGCGACTCACTTCTTATCCATAAATATATCTTTAATAAAGAAGTTAGAGGAGAGGATGATGCGAAATTAAATATATATATATATTAACACGTCACTTTGAGGACATTTTTCGTCATAAACACGTAGTTTTGAGGACATTTTGGGATTTTGAGGACGGTCCTCAAATTGCCCCGTCACGGTTACAGCATTTTGAGGACGAGTCCTTAAAGTTCTTTTCGGCATTTTGAGGACCATGTCCTCGAACTACTGCCATTGTATGAAAACGGTAGTTTGAGGACAATATTCACCTAAACGTGTATATGGTTCTCATTGTACTTCTACGTTGCCGGAAGAATTCTTTTAAGTAACTAGGATAAAATTTAGTATTGAAACTGTATTACCCACATTGCAAAAAACATTTCGACTAATCACTGCCTTGGCTCAAAGGAATTGTAGGGTGCGTTCAAAATATCGAGGAGATGAATATAAGTACCTATATAATGGGGGTATTATCCAGGATACGTTGGGAATGCCAGGTAATAGTGGATGAGCGTGGGTAATTGGTTGCCTGCAATGCACAAATATTGTGCAAAGGTTAAAGAGAGAGGGCAAGAGGCTATTTCACTCGATTGGGAGCTGCATCCAATGAGCTATGTGCAGTATGTATGTAGTTCATTGTGCAGCCAGTAAACTACATACTACTCCCAATCGAGTGAAATAGCCTCATGCTCTCTCTATATAAACAGTAGTAATGGATTGCATTAAACATCATTTGACCATGGAAGGAAGCATTGAATCTGTATTATCAAAATGCACGTTAGTGTGACCACAGATCAGGTTTGGCGAAGTTATACTTAATATATAGAGTATATAAGGCCCCAAGAAAAACGTTATGCGCGGTGAGAAAGAAATTAAACCAAGTGGACGTATCTACCTATCTATGTATAATCATTGCTTGTAGCGCTATAGGGATAATGTACAGTGTGCGTTCAAAATGTAAACAATGACGATTCCACCAGTGTTGGATCTCTATTACAAATATACTAGAATTCGAACAGGTTAATGATTAGTTAGGTATATATGTTTTAGTTGACTTATTACGAGAATCCCCGAAAAAATTAAAAATAAAGTGGATTCATAATGTGAGAAAGGTTCGAATTAAGGAAGTTTATTTCTGATCTCGGACAGGAAATATGTGTGCCTAGTATTATTGCTGAAAAATCTAGAATTTCTAAAAATATAGATTGCGAATGAAATATTTATCTGCATAGCCGACATTCAGGAAAGCCTTCTTCCTATATCGATTTATGAATTGTTAATGGGATTATATGACCTGTTACCAATCACTGAGTGGGTTAGCTGAAGAGTACATTTGTGTTATTATTCAGGAAGCATCGGGGGAACATGCAGAAATGAAAACCCGGGGTTTATTTAAAATCTAAGTGAGGAGACGAACGAAGGAATGCATTTCGGTAAATAAAGTTCATGTTACCGACATCCAAGAAGTCCGCCCAACTTCTCGAAGATTCTCATTGGTTGACTGACTACTATCGATCACATCTTTGCATTCATTTGCGTCGTTCCAGGAAAAAACAATAGGGTTGTGTTTGGTATAACTATGCCTTTTGTTCATTGTACTCTAAGCTGACCTGTGGTTTCATCCAATGTTTATCTTGTTTGACGATGTTCCTGTCGCATATGTATCCCATTTCCATAAATACAGATACCGTTGAACAACAAATATACTACCGTCCATTATTCATTCTCAAACAGAAACAATATATGTTCTTATTTCTGAACTAGGAGTCACAGGGTATCATCCTTACTCACACCACGAGACTCAGTTTGAAGGCTACTCGGGATAATTTATTTCCTTTTTTATATATAACTTGAACAAAAATGACGCTTATGGTTAACCTTGAGATATTATCTACTTTAGCAAACAAATCCATGATGTCCGTAGGATAAACCATAACATAGTGGGGTCGTCTATATCATTTACGATAAAATTAGTTTTAAAAACATAACATCAAACTTTTACTTTAATATCCAACATCTATGTGTGATGATGAAGTTGAAATGTAGGTATAATTCGCCCAGTCCCCTACAGCATCAGTGTATTTTACGGCCAAAATCAAAAACGTCCAACAAATACAGAAAAGTTTTAAATTTTGAATTACTTTGTGCTTGGGCCGCATGACGCGTTGTCAATAGAGGGCAGAATAATCTCACACATGGGCCAGTATATCTTACTTTCATTCTATGATGAATCAATTTCTACATCTACATATTTTTGTCAGATAAGTTACATAAGTTAAAGGGAGAAGGCAACTAACCTATCTTATTCGATTTTCATAAAACTAAAAAAAAAAGAAATAATCAAACGAAATTTGTGTCTAACTGTGAGAAAAAATGATAGGCACTAACTAATTTGTATTGTACAATTGTACCCACATCATAATATTATTTATAATATCAAAGACTGAGAATGACAAGAAATAATAACTTTTATAAAAAAATTAAGTCAAGAATCCAATCACACAATGGCAGAAAAAAGCAAAATACAATAAACTGATCTGAACCAAATACATTACTATATTGTGTATGCATTAGAATGTAGTATTTTAAAAAATTAATTCAACATATAATAAATGAACATTGTCAGAAAGAAATTTGTACAGGAATTTTAAATTAAGAAAAAACAGAACATCTGAAAGAATTTACAAAAAACTTGATTACTCATTTGAAAAGTGAATATAAATTAAAAACTAATTTATTTTTTAATATTTTAGTTTGTTTATATTGTAAATTAGCATTTATATTTTAAACTTCACATATATAAACATAATATATGGACAATTATCAGCTGGACTGGATGTTAATTATTTTCATCCATACCTTAACAAACATCACCATGCAATGGTATCAGGTAGAGGTAAGGTAAGCCACTATCACAAAATCAACTTGTGTTAATTTTCCAATCTCAATTAAACATGCTTTGAATAATAATTGATGATTGTTTCAAGAACTGATTATTAAGTAGTTTAATATATCTGTAATAGTTTGATTAATCAAAGATATAACTGATACATTTCAGTGCATCATTTCTATACCTAAATGACAAAAGATGTAAATAAGTACTAAAAACCAATAACTACTAGTGTCTTGTGTTTGATCTGTGCTAGTGTCTATTCAACTTGGTAATTATCACTTGGATTTAAAGAATTTCACAACATTGAGGAAACCAGCCTATTTCGTATAAATCTTATAACTTTTTAGGGCATATATATATTTAAGAATTACATCTCAAACAGAGCATTGTATATCTAAGGCATTAAAACAGTCTTTATTTCATCAAAAGCCAATTATATGGTAGAAGCCATTGCTTTGTGATAAATTATGATAATCAACCAAATTAAGGAATTGCATTCTTTTCTATGACTGCAGTAGAAAAACAACGGGGTTTCTAGCGCGGAAGTACTTAGGTCTGCGCTTCTAGGTGTTTTGGGTGTGGTGGGCCCCCTTAAGGCTCCGCTGGGAGCTCCGTTGGGTAGCCCCCGTGTTGTGTGTATATCGGTGGAGGGCCCCCATGTAAGGTTATATGTATATAGGTTATGTGTGTTGTCTTTGGGTGTGGTCCCGTGGGGGTTCCGTATAGGGGTTCCGTTGACGATGGGGCCCCTGTGTTGGTTGTGCGTATGTCGGTGGTGTCTCCGTGGGGCCCCGGTGAGGTGTAATTGCGAGGTTATGTGTATATGGGTTATGTGTATATGGGTTATGTGTATTGTCTTTAAGGGTGTCGTGCTTTTGAGGGGACCTGATGGCTGTCTGAGAGGTTATGGGGGCTGAGTGGTGTGTATAGGTTATGTTGTTCGGTGCTCGATGAACAGAGAGGTTATGGGGGCTGAATGGTGTGTAGAGGTTATGGGGGCTGAATGGTGTGTAGAGGTTATGTTTGTAGGTGTAGAGATGTTGTGGTGCCCGATCGGTTGATGGTTGTGTGAGAAGTTATGGGGGCTGATTGGTGTGTATAGGTTATGTAATAGGTGCTGAACGGTGTGTAGATGTTATGTTGAGTTCGTGTAGCTCATTCATCGGTCGATGGCTGTCTGGCAGGTTCTGGGGGTTGAGTGGTGTGTATAGCTTAGGTTGTTCGGTGACTTCGTGTAGCTCGATGAACTAAGAGGTTATGGGTGCTGAGTTGGGTGTGTAGGTTATGTAATGGGGGCTGAGTGGGGTATATAGGTCAGTTTGTTCGGTGACTTCGTGTAGCTCGATGAGCTGAAAGCTTATGGGGGCTGAATGGTGTGTAGAGGCAGAGGTAGAAAATTGGTGTAGAACAATTGAGTTCTATTTCTATTCTATTTGGAACATGGAATTTAATTGATTCTAATAACATACGGGCATCAATCAGATTATTCACAATTTTGAAAAACATTATTAATTCCAGTTTAGTTAAATTTAAAAATGTGAGTCAACATAAGATAATAGTAATTTAAATGTTGCTGGAGATCGTTTATTAAACTAATTAATAAAAGTAGTGAAATGTGACCTCACTTTACCACCCCAGGAGTTAGTTTAAAATTATCTGATAAATAATTATTTATTTTGACTTCTTGACAACAATCTTCAAAATAATTCTGTAGCCATTTCAAAAATGAGCCTCATTCTCCCAATTTCTCAAGTTATTTGATAAGAATGAATAGTTATTTTTATGTTTTCTCGGGAAATAACACCATAATCGAAATAAAAAGATGTATATTGAATGAAAAAACCAAACGTTTCAAAGTCAATTCTGACTTCGTTGTCAATGGCTTCTAATCTAAGTATGTATTGTAAATTGCAAAATGAAAGTTTGACTTATGACATTTAAGTTGACATAATATACAGCTTTTTATTTCGATTGTGGTGTTATTTCCCGAGAAAACTTAGAAATAATCAAGAATATGCCACAAATAACATTTAGAAGACAAGAATGAATGAATTTATTCTGTCAAATACGTGGAGAAATCTGTGTAAACCAATCAACTTGATAACGCTTCTCCATTGCACTTAGTATAATTTTCTCTAGCAAAAGATTGGTTACTGTGGATCTACTCTTTATAAATCCATGTTGCTCCTGAGTTATAATATTTTTAAACCGAGGGGTAACCATAGCTGTGACTATTTGTTTGAATATTTTGGGAATAATAGACATTTTTGTTACTGCTCTATAGTTAGTGACATTAAAACGATCTCCATCTTTAAAGATGGCTGTCACATATAACTTATTTTCCAGTAATCAGAAAAAGGACCTTGAGACAAGGATAAGTTAAAAATTTTACATATAACATCAGATAAGAAACAGTTTGTATTTTTCTTTTTCAAAAGTGCAATGTTCCTTTTTGGGTTTACATGAAGAGTAAGCCGGACAAATACGGCTTAAAAATTTGGGCAATGGCTGATTGTAGTGCGGCATATACAATACAGCGAATATGCAATATTTTCATGAAAAAAATGTAGGATTTTTATTCCCGAATAATAATTTTAGGCAAAGTAGGAAACAAACAGGAGAAAGGTCAAGGATAAAGACTAGTAATGGACCTGGTAAACCATTTATGTTCAGGATATGGAATAATTACTGATAACTTTTGTACCAGTATTGAGTTAGCTAATGAGCTTTTAGATAAAACCTTACCTTATGTGGTACACTGCGTAAAAATAAACCTTATATTCCAAAAGAACGACTTCCAGCAAGATATAAGAAGGACTTTTTAGGCATGTTTGCTTTTATGGAAAATAAAACCTTAGTTTCCTACGTACCTAAAAAAAGCCCTTATCTTATCGACAGAACATAACGATGACAAAATAAGTGAAGAAAAAAACTGATTACAAAGCAGACATTATCTTACAATACTATACAACAAAGGGTGCAGCGGACACAACAGATAAATTAGCAAAGGAATTTACGACACAAAGAAAAAGTAATCGGTGGCATCAACGCCCACGGTGTTAGAAAAAGATGGTGTAACGCCTATCTTGGATAAAAAAGACGTTGCTTGCGCTAATATACTGCAGGTGGCTCTTGGAGTCACTTGCCCTCTTCTCATTGGATATTTCAGTGTATTTTTGGTTGCGTTAGTATAAAATATTCTGCAGCCTGATTTTTAAAGAATTGTTTGGCACAGTGTGATACCCAATTGTAAAATACAACAAAAAAATTATCCAGATTTCTGTTTGTGGTATGAAATTCTAAACTATGTGATAAAATATCAACTTATAGAATGTAAAAACACAGTTTTGCACCCTAACACCAAACCTTTATTTTAAACACTCAACGCCGTTTCAACAACTCTAAGTTGTCATCTTCAAGGAGTAAACCCAAACTAAATCGAAATTACAATTTCCTCTAATTTATACCTACCACTAAACTACGACTTAAGTGATTAGTACAAGGGGTAAATCCTAAGTACCTGAATTCTAAATAACAGATTTCAAAAATAAAGCAGATTTTATATAATGCAAATGTGTAAATTAGGATAATCCTTAATTACCTACCTACTTTTAAGCTACATTAAGTAATGACATTTTTAATACTTATTTTATGGATTTTTAGAAAGTAAACTATACAATGAACTGTATGGAATAGGACCCTTATCTGAATTCATTACTTTATTATTTTTATAAATCATAATGCTTTCGTAAGAGTCCAGTTCCCTATAATTATTTACTTGCTTAACTAATTTCAAAGAAGATAAATCTATAGAGTGGTTGTGTTCTAAAACATGATGTGCAACACTAGATTTATCCGCTCTTCCGTATTTCAAATGGGCAATATGCTCTTTAAAACGGGTACTGATAGATCTGCGTGTCTGTCCATAATACTTTAAATCACAATCATTACATTTGATTTCATAAATACCGGACTTCTCGAAATCAGCAAGTTTATCTTGCCCAACAATTTCTGTAGTGTTGTAGTTGTTCTATACACCGCCTTCATACCAAGTTCTTTAAAAACTTTCTTAAAGCCCCTAGTATAACGACTGTACGGAACCGAGACAAACTTTTGTTCTTGTGACTCATTTCGAAAAGTTGACACTTCTTTCATTCGTAACCGAAGCCGTTTCTTCCTAATTAATTTATCTATAATATCTGTTGGATAACGATTACATGCAGCTATTTCCCTAATAGTTTTCTTTTCATTTTCAAACCTCTCTTTATTGAGAGGGAATGTCAACAACCGATGTACAAGGAAATTAATCCCCGCCATTTTATGTTGTTGACAGTGAAAAGACGTATTAGGTAAATATCTATATGTGCTAGTATCCTTCCTATATACATCAAACTCTAACTTATCACTATCATTTCTTAAAACTAATACATCTAAAAATGGTAGAGTACCCTTTTGTTCCTGTTCATATGTAAATTTAATAGAAGCAAACCTATTGTTTAGATACATAACAAAATCATTAACATTCAGCTCATTAGTATTAAATATAGCAAATATGTCATCCATGTACCGTATCCATATCCTGGGAAAATACTGGGAGTCATTTTTTGCTTCAACTTCGAACCTGCCCATGAACAAGTTGGCAAGAAACGGCGACAGGGGGTTTCCCATTGCAGTTCCTTCCTTCTGCTGATAAAAGCAACCTCCAAACTGAAAACAATTTTGGCTCATACATAATTTTGTGAGGGAAATTAATTCATTAATTTCTGTCTCACAAAAAGAGTTTTCACGTAGTAAGTCCTCCAGGTACTTCAGAGTTTGTGGAATGGGTACACTAGGAAATAAAGAACTAACATCAAACGATACCAAAATTTCTCCAGGTTGCAGCAAAACGTTTTGTATAGATTCAATAAACTCTAAAGAATTCTTTACGCTAAAGTTTTGCTGTGGACAAGGTAAATTTTCGAATCGGTTTGTTAACCACTTCGCTAACTTATAAGATGGGGCGTCAATCGCTGAAACAATCGGACGTACTGTTTTTCCCGGTTTGTGAATTTTTGGAAGACCATATAATTTCGGGATCGTTGGATTAGAAACATGTAGTCTTCGTTTCAGCTCAGGAGTTACAATAGATTTGCATGCTTTAAGGACATTGTTTACTTCTGATGTCATCTTTGATAAAGGATTTCTAATTAATTTTGAATACGGACCGTTCGTAATTAGGTTATCAATTCTATCAAAATAATCAGATTTGTCGAGGATCACTACTTTGTTGCCTTTATCGGCTTTCAAGTAAAAAACGTCCCTGTTTCTCAATCGTTTAATAACTTTCTTTTGTGTGTTCTTTTTCGTGTGTTTATTAATAGATGATACATTTTTTGTTAAATGATTTCGAACCTGTTCACGGATTAAACCTTTAGAATTGTCTGGTAAGTATTGAATTGAACTTTCAACACTCACCACAACATCTTCTAGAGTTTTTTCATGTTCAGGAATGCCAAATTTTAAACCGTTATTTAATAATTCTAATTCTTCGTTACTAAAGGATTGAGATGAATGGTTTTCGACAATAGACGGAGTTGTCGGAGTTACTTTTGTCTTTGCTTGCTGTTTATTCATTGAACATAATTGTTTAAGTTTCTTCTTAAGTTTTCTCATTTTATTTTCATTCAACTTATAAAATATCATATAAACTGTATTTGATATTATAATATTAACTTTCTGCATTCAATTATATCCATTTAAATCTTCTGAGACCCAAATTCATAAATCGTCTTTGTTAATTTTAATAGATTCTAACAATATCCTCGCATTAATATTATAACTTAATTTCTAAATCATTATTAAATTCATCTGCTGTTTGAAATGGTATGAATAAATATATATCAATATTTAAAATTAAGTTTTTCAAGTTCAATCATTGAGTAATTACCTATTCAAAATAATGCTTTAAAACTACTTTCTTCTCTATTATCAAACTTGATTATATATTGTAATTATTATAATTAGGGAATTAAATTATTCTAAAATTAAATCAAAACACAAAATAAATCATCAATTCATCTCGTAAATGATCGCTGTCAAATTTGGGCATCTGACGTGAAACTTCTTGCAAAAATCAGGTTATGCATATATAACTACTATTTATCATTTAATGGAAAAATAGTTTTTATACATACTCCTTATTTACATATTATTTTTTATTTCTTAATATTGTAGACATAAATTTATTAAGAACCATGTAATACTATTTCAACATGAAAAATTTTGATCCCCGCTGTTGTTAAGCAATGGGACGAGACACTTGGAGGCCTCTTGCGGACGTTTAGTTTACTAATGCGACATTCTTATCTTACCAACTTCAACTGAGCTTGTCGTATCCAAAGTCGTATCACCTTTTTCTTATACCGTGTCAACTCCTATAAACTTTGGATGTCGAAAAATACAGATTGGAAAAAAAATCTTTTGGATAGGAGAGGAATGTTTTTGTTGGACCAAGAATTAATTAAGGAAAACATAATTCGTACATACCAAGATAACGAGTTGTTACATTCCAATATAAAACAATCCTTGTTAACCATTTTACGAGAATTAAACATAAGGAACTAACAATCTGTTCCCGTCATTGGCAGAAAGCAGCGATGTTTCTTATGCGACAGAAGTAAAAACAGGATATCTCGAAAGTTTTGTATTCGGTTTGTCAGAAGTGTGATAAATAAATCATTACCTATTTAAAATGTCACTATAAGGCTTGTTCTTTTTTCATAATTGTTTTTGTTATTAGTTCTAATCATTTTATGTTATTTTTTCAAAATTTATTTATTTATCAATGCTGGCAACTTTTTTATGTAAAAATATATTTTTTGATACGCAGAATGTGTTTTTTATTATTCCCTAATTATCTATACTATTATAAAATTGTAAGTTTGTCTGTTTGTTTGTTCGGGCATCACGTAAGAACTACTGAACTGATTTTGCTGAATCTTTTTTTGTTGCGAAGCCTATAGATTGACTTAAAATCTGGTAGACATTTTATCTCTCTAGATTGACAGAAACGGTAGATATAGCGAAAAAACTTCTACCATGTTGGATAATACAATTACTCAATTGGTTCCACCGCACGCACAAAATATTAGATACTGGCATCAGCTTAGCTTTTATTCAAAATTCGGAATGTGCAAATGTAACATGTTTCGATTTAACAAAAATCAACTGATATTACAAGCGTAATTTTACAGGGTGTTCTGTATATAGGAAACTTAGAGCGGAGTAGAATTACATGGATTTAAAAGATCTAAAAAAAGTTATATTTGGTGTCCTATAAGCAGCTGAATATATACAATGTGGTGGAAATAAGGGGGAGTGGAATTAGTTATACGGGGTGGTCCAAAAAAGTTATATTAAATGGGCCATAAACAGTTCCATATACCAAGTGGTTGAAAAATGGTAGAATATTTATACAGTGAATAAAAAATATTTAAAAAATGTGTTAGGTAAGCAGATAGGATCTTTGAATTATGTTCATAAGATACTACAGTTATGAAATGGGTTGAAGAAATGTTAGAAGCAGTTGTTTATACAGGGTGTTTGAAATATAAGATGGAGTGAAATTATAGTTTATGTTGTGGTTAAAAACTTGTTTTATATCAACAAATAGTTGCATATATAGGATTGTTGAAATATGTAGCGGAGTATAATTAAAGCTATACAGGTGGGTTTAAATTTTTTTATAAAGAAATGTTATGATCTACAAGCTTGAAATATAGGGTGGGATAGGATTCTAACGATATAGGGTGGTACAAAAATGTTATATTTGGTGGCAAATAAGTAGTTGCTTATAAAACGTTGTTGAAATATAGGGTGGTGTAAAGTTATAATTATACAGGGTGGGTAAAAAGGCTAGAAAAATCGTGTTATATAGCAGTTGCATATATGGAGTCCCTGAAGTATGGTGCGCAGTAAAATTATAGTTAGACAGTATCATTCAAACAAGCAGAAAAAGTTGTAAATGAAGGGTGGTTTAAATGAAGTGTGGAGAGAAATTATACTTTAATATATCTTGAAAAAAATATAAGGAGAAAATGTGAAATAGCGTAGTTCATAATAAGTTGCAAAGATATAATAGTTGAAACATAGGGTGACGAACTGTTATGATAATTATTTTAAAAATGTTATATTGGTTGACCAATAAGTAGTAGCGTATATAGGGTAGTTGTAATACATACAAGGTGCTTCAAAACATGTTGACCAAAATTGTTATTTTCGGTACCCCTTAAGCAGTTGCGGTTTTGGTGAAATATATTTGGCATTGATGGATTTATAGTTATACGGGGTGGTAGAAAAAATGTTATACTGGGTGGCCGATAAGTTACTGCAAATATAAGGTGGTTGAAATAGCGGGTGGAGTAGATTTAGAACAGGTTGGATAATTTTTTTTGTAGGATTCAACATGAGCTGTTGCATATATTCAATATCTGAAAATGGATCGAAGTAAAATTATAGTTCATAAAGTGAATAAATACGTGAATAAAACCAGCCGCGTTCTGACTTTGTCTGTTGACAGTTAAAGAGTTTTGCTGGTTCTGTTTCATTTGATGAATGTCACGGTGTAAGAAAAGGGTGATACGATCAAAGAGGTTTATACGTAGAGTGAATTAGGTATGGGCGTTATTGTAAGAGGCAGTGTAATAACAGTAGAAAGAGAAAGACAATATCAGGGAGCGCTTGGTCTCTACCCTACCAATAGTAGGCGTCGCCACTGACACTGACCAATCAGGAACGACATGCTTATTCTCTCTCTCTTTCTATTGATATTACATGAATTTCGCTACTTCACGTGCTCTACAGTATTAACCTCTTTGGATTAATGTGATATTAGCTGTTTTCGCGGTGTCGATTCAGGATACATCCGGAATGGATGCGGGACGAATCTCGGATCTGCTTGTGCGCAAGTGCAGTTACGAACACGTACTAGATTTCTCTTGACCACGAACAATTTTAGAACTGTAATAAAACGACACTGTAGTAGTGTACTTAATTCAAAAAGGCAAATTTTATATTTATATACAACTCAACTATTACTATCAATAAAAGAGGTTATGAACACAAGACACAAGCTCTAGCTAACACAGATCAGACAATCCGACAAATATGAATACAAGTAGTCGAATCGTTAAATGGATTACAGATCATAGAAAGAGGAATGGATTCTAAATTGAACGTTTCTGTACTTTGGTATTAAGCTTCAAAGACGGAGAAATATAAAATTCTTTAAAAAATACTCAAAATGCACATGTTCGAACCTTCGTTCTTATTCACGTCAGCGGATTCATTTCACTCGTCCCGAATCGATCCAGGATGCATTCTTTGAGATCCGCGAACATCGAATTTCCCGTTTGGTATTCGAAATTCTGTTACCTCGAACGCCGTGAATGGGTGTGCGCAAGCGCTCAATCCTGGATTGATAACGGATCGTTACCGCGAAAACAGCTATTGGTAAAACCATACCTATACTTAATACTGATATACTGCTAGCAGAATCTATATAACCTTTTACTGTACTTCGGCTCTTATGCGCATGTTCGAAAATGTCGCAATTGGATCTTCTATTGTTGGTTATGTTTTCTCTGTTTGATTCTTGGCAACGCTTGCGCAAAACATAATACATTTTGAACTTCTGTGTATTTGTTCAATAAAGACAATATACCTATTCACTTCAAAATTAAAATATTTAAAAAATGGATACTTTACAAATAATTATTATGGAATACAAAATAGAGCTGAAATGATTCAAAGCAATTTCAGAAACGAACATGTGTTTATGTACTATGTTTATTACAGCACAAAAATTAATCTAATGTAGACAACCAATAATACACAAAGATATTTGAGACACTTGTGACGTAAGCAAATACGACGGAGTAGGCAACCGTATAGCGTTTCGGACCGTGACCCACTTCTACTTTCGGAAAAATGATGATTCTGTACTTTGTCTAGAAAATCACCAAAAACTACCAGCTACAATTTAAAACAATGTCAAAAATTTTCAATCTTACAAAAACAGTAATAAAAGTGAATCATATAAAATTACTTTCTTTATCGTTATGTTTGTGACGAGGTTACCAAAAAATAATTTCTCATAAATTGTATAACTTTTAACTATTTTTTAGCTTAATATTCGACCTGGTCAGCGACTGGCGGCACCACATGGTGGATGCTTTGAAAAATATTGTTGGCCGTAAAATACTCATTTAAATTTTTGGGCTTAGTTGAGCTAGGGTTGTAACAATGCAATACTAAAACTACAAACAAACATTCTACTGTTATTATTTCAACATTATAACGGATATATACTTCTTAGTTTAATTATCAATATAAAGGTCAATCAACTTTTGCGGACCAGTGTGTTTTTAAACCAATCGTCGGGTGCACCCATCGCTTAACAGATACGATTAAATTAAATATTGCTGTGCTAATTGTTCTTTTCAGTCTCTTTGTACATGTCTTTCGTAATCTGTTTAACCATTTCTTTTTCTTTGGTTGGTTGTTTGGAATGAACTACAATCCCCATAAATTTTTGTTTCACTGTCAAAATTTTTTGACATACAAAAAAATTGTATCATTGCGATAATATACGAATATAACTACAGCTAAAACATGCAATGATTGATAACGATCCAGATTTGGAGTTGAAACGTCTCCAAACACAGCTAAGTAGGTATCCCACAATATATATACAAACGATTTATTTATATTCAAGAATACTGGTCGGATCATATTGTTGATCTCTTTCCCTCAGAATATCTGTGAGGAAGAATTTCTGTAGACAACCAGCAATCTGTGCAATTTTTCGAAATTGCCTTAAATGCACTTTGTGAGATTGAGAAAATAAATCTAATATATAGATAAAATGAATAATAATAAGTAGCTATAAGAATTCATCGCAATATTATTTTTCAGACATCAAATAAATGATGTTCCTAAGAAGTATTTTATACAATAAGAAATGGGTACTTTAAGTTCTTTATGAAATCAGGAAAATGACTTCTTTATGAGGCCTTTTAAGAAGTCAATATGAATTCCTTAGGTGGCGCATTCGACATCTTGAAGACTTCTTAAAAAAATTATTTTGACATCCAAATCTTCAATATGAACTCTGTAAGAACTTATCATTTTGTTCGCTGACTGTTGCGACTTAATATCTCAGATGTATAAATGCTTAATTACCTACTAAGTACCTAATCTAAATTGACTCATGTGGGTATAAAAGGTCAGTTAATAGGTATTTCGTTATAAATTACGGTATAATTTACAATTATGTTAAACATTGCATATTTCATTTTCATGAACTCACTATATTATAATGTATAAAAAACTCCCCTACTACTTTGTCTACTGACAAAAACATTCGCTTTTCACAAACAATCTTTAGCTACCTTTAACTACCTACCTGTCCTGTTTAAAAAATGACACTGAACAAAAGGTTACGAAAAGTTCGAATAGTAAACAACTGACGGGCTACAATTAAAATTATTGTCTGATCCTTTATTTCTATTTGTTTATTTAATTTACAGTTGTCAAGTAGGTATTCGTTTTTAATCTAATAGTTTTTATGTAAATTATGAATTACGACGAAGTAACTTGAAAAAACTAAAAAATGTACATCAGTAGTCACTCTTGGTATATAGGCAACACATAACCTTCTGAGATTTCTTTTTGTCCGAATTAATATCTTCGGGAAAATGTGTTAAGGTTGAAACCCGCCGGTCAACAATGGCCAAGGTCAAATTATTGTTTACTATTCAGTATGTATTATAGTGCTTTCTCACTACTGGGCATTCTGAACCAACTGACACAAAAACCTTGATGATTGTTGATATTTAATCTACAACAGCCAATTTGAGGGCATTTTATAAAACATTATTTACTTAAAGTGTAATGACATATATGTTGCTAAACTTTCTTTCACACTTCTAGGCATAATCTAAGTCCTCTTACTAAAGATGATATAACTTTAAGCGTGAAATTTCTTCCTGCATTATATTAAACTCTAATTGTATTGTCAACTGAATCAATTGATCCTAATAAAATTTAATTGTAATTATTTGATAAAACGTTTAAATATGTTGGAATGTTGTGTGAACGAAATACTATTTTGTGACAATAGTTAATTTGGTACCTATTATTAATATTATTAACCGCTTTTAAGTTGTAGGTACATCTCCAACTTTTCGACTTTGTTTAGACATAAAAAAATGTACAAAAACCAAAAACAGAAGATATCTGAAGACACTGACATGACCAGTTACCGACTTTGTATGATCGGAATTTTATGAATTTAATTAAGATACAATTGTAGTGCCAATTACAATGTAAATTACTATTACCATGTAAATGAAAAATAACTCGTAAAAAAAGTTAAATGGTATTGAAATTTGTGTTAATAATAATAATCTTTATTCATTGAACATATGTTTGATATAATCAACATCAAATTATGAAGTTGCCATGTTCACTTGTGGGTAGGAACAAACCATACCCACTCTGTTTTTCTAATAAATTTAAAATAGAACTAGAGTGTGAAAAATATTTAAAAAATTATTTAGGTTTCTAGTGTTAGTGGTGGTTTATTCTATTAGTTTGGCTATGTAGTTCATATCCTTGACAGGTACCTTCTGAATGGAAATTGTTGCATCTCTACTTTGTATTTATAGTTTTTTTTGGAAATAACACCACGCATGAGTAAAAGTTTGTATAATTCAAAACTTCCACACGTTTCAGGGTCTAAATCAGACCCCGTGTTCAACAAGTAAGACAAAATTTATGAAAATATACAATTTGAAATTGAAATCTTAGATTAAGACTAATTACTGCAATTTGATATACTCAAGGTAGCACAAAAACGCCAAAGATTATGTAAAAATAATAAGCTCCGTTCAAATTGGAAGAATTTGAAAGAAAAAAGAAAAAAGGTGCTCTCCTAGGTCCGACTTTGCCTTAAGGGTTCGAAACATCGGCACCAGCTTTTTTTTAATTATCGATATAATTGTTTCATGGATACACCTTGATATATCCAGTATACACCATGTATACACATATACATAATACGTGGTTGGCGGGAGGTAGCAGTTGCCAAGGCCGTAGCCAGAAAATTTTTTCGGGTTGGGTTGGACAATATTTTCGGGGGGGTTGGATAATTTTTTTGATTGGTGGTGGGCTGATTAGTACTGAAAAATCTGTATTTGTGTTCATATATTTCCAGGATATATACAAATGTATAAATATAACATTTATTATTATCAAAAACATGATTAATAGGTTAAAATTGATTCATGAAACCGAACATTTAAAAAATGGGGGGGGTGAACCCTCGGACACCCCCCCGTTGGCAACGGCCTTGGCAGTTGCCACTCCAGATTTTCTAAGATGATAATTTTTGAATTTAATTTGAAAATTCGAGGAATAGTAAGTTCAACCCATGTTATAGAACAAATCAGGGAGTGACTAATGCTAAGTTCACAATAGCTTAATATTCCTTCTATGACTTCTATCACGGAATCCCTGCTACACCGTTGAAGTTGCTAAAATCACGGTGTTGTGTATACACAGTGTAGAAATGGTGTATGAAGTATACATGGTGTATGTAGAGTATATCCCATGAATATGACTTTTTAACTTGTGGATGTAATAAAAATCTATATTTATATTTATCTACTCATCTCTAGCTTTACTTTCGATATCAATAGCTAATATATTGATTGACAAAATTTATTAAAATGTAAGAGCCTTTGTCGGAGCTATAATGTAAATTAAATAATAACTGAAAAGTCGTGTAGTTTTTTATTTCAGTATTATTTCCGTTCATACATTTTTGATATTTGAAAACAAGTAGGAGTCGGCTTTACCTAAATCTATAGACCTCTGAATGCTTGTTGATATCGAGAAGGAAATAGAATAAGCAGTCTAAATACCTATTCAAGATTAATTTTTTACAACCGCCATTGAATTCTACACGTTTTTTAAGCCACTCAATTTTACCGTTTTTACGATTGTCGATACAAAACAAAATAATTTAAAGTGGTAATCCAATAACCAAGTGACTACATATTGGATATACCTAAAGTATTAATTCAATTTGGTTTGAATTGTCAAGCAGTAAATACTCTAATGAATTTCTATTTAGATCTTTGTAAGAGCAAAACCAACTGTAACCTAAATTATAATACAACTGTCCCGTGTGTATATCCTGCAATTCTACAGATGGCGGCTTTTCATTCGTATCCAATAAACAACAGTTGTTCGAACGAGTGTTGACGGCCTTTTTTGTAATCATATGATTGAATTTGTTTTTAAGTCTACAAAATTTGTTTCCACGTTTGAGATCCTCAAGTGTTACTATACACCGTTTTCTTCACTTTAATTTCGTCATCTAAAATAATAAGTTTTCTTCATCAAAATGTTAAACTTTCATTAAATAATCAGTTACGTCTTGTCATTTTGCATATAGTTTAAAATGTAAATCCAATAAAGTGAGAATTTATTAGAAGGTATTTAAATATACATAGTTTGAAATGAGAAGCAGTATTCTACACAAAATTTCTTCTTAGACACCTGTTGTGGCAAAACATTCGGTATGTCAAATTGTACAGTAAATATAGAATATTAATTTGTAGGCAACACATATTACATTAGGTGTATTCATTGTAACTAGTTGCCAACAATTCGAAAAATTGCACGCAAATCGCTAAAGGCGCGTTGACATTATGCCAATTCACTAGTGCGAGTAGACTAGCGCCAGTGGACTGGCCTTTGTTAATCTGTTTACATATTGGTACCAATAGGGAATAGTTAGTATAAATGTGAAATGATTGTTTTTAAAGGTAAAACAATATCTTTAATGCTGCAGGATGAAATAAAATATTCTATGAAAAGAAAACGTCGTCCACAGAGATGGACCTCAAAAATTGGGTGTTTGCGAAAATGTTTTGTTGAGAGAAATGGAAATGTCAGAGCCACAAACTTATTATAACCATTTAAGGTGGAGCCCAGTAAGTAGGTCAACCAAATTAAAGGTGTTTTTGGTTTAGCTGACGCAAATTGCACTGCCCAAATCACAGATCAGGCAAAAATACCGAATTTCATAATTTTATGATAGATATAAGTACATTGTTAAGCCTGGCCCTAAGTTGAAACATAATTTTTAATGGTAATAATATCTTGCCTAGATTGGATTATGAAATATGGTTGAAAGATGACAAAATATGAGTTTCATTTATTTATTAGAAGTTGTACAAAAGGTGTAGGTATCTGGTTTTCAGTTCTTAGTAAACAAAATGTACAATTATGGGAGTCACAATGACACTGAACAAACTATAAACTAAACTGAACTAAAACTATAAACTTGATACCACTTTGAGCCAAAGAAATATCTAATTTGATGACTTTTGGGGATGTAATGCTCTGGAAGAAGGTAACTGACATTATATTTAACTCATTTCATGGCTCATGTAAACAGAAGCAACCAATTTTTTACAGAATAACATAAACCGTCTCTCTATTATAACAGCAGAAAATGTTAAAATATTCCATGTCTGTCAATTAAAGGAAATTTGCCGAACCAAGAACTTCCCAAAAACCAGTCCTGTTGGATTATGCCACTTTCCTTTATTGAATATACTCCATTTTGATTATGTAAAAAATTATCCCTGCAGTCTGCCTATTGTTCACTTAAAAGCTGTAAGCACCATATCAAACTCTTTCAATATTGTCTAAAACATCCATTTTCTCATTGACCCAAATACTCATGCCATCCAGACTAAGGTAGTATTTGAATTACATTAAATCACTAATAAAGTTCTTTCTCATCATCATTTCAATGCTTAAGAGAATGCATTGAGGGTTTGCCATCAGCTGAATCACAACTTCATTATTATTGAAACATCAATAAAAACTCTCATGTAACCTGAGTCTACCCTATCCAGAAGTTTCAATATTAGAAGCAGCCAAATACCATCTCATATCAAGTACTTCTAATCTTCCAAATCCAATTACAAATTCATTAAATAGGATATTAAAATTGAAATGGCTTTTTAATATAACTTCACTGCTGGAATTTTTGTTCTTGTATTCAGACTGTACTTTCCTGTTTCAGCTTAAAGTAAATTACTCTTTTTCATGCCCCTCAACACCATTTGCACGGTGCACAGGATGGTTAGAAACAAAGCAGGTTCATCGCCTGTAACTTAACCGCTGTTAATATTCTTCATTTGTTTTAACGTTCAGATACGGCTTATGTAAGAGAGCTGTCTTGTTTTCTACTTCTACTATTCGTTGGTTGTTTGTTATTTGTTACATTCCTTATATGTATTACTTATCAATTCTTTTCTCTCAAATAATTTATTTATCTGTCAAGGGAAGTCGGAAATCCAGTGATCGAGCACCAAGGATGGTAAATAAAGGATTGCTAGATCAATGTTAAAAAATTTCGAATAATGTATGATGTATCACCGTGTCTTGGCGTCGCGCACGAGTTGTCACACATTGTCGACAGTTGAAGAGTTTTTTAGTAACATGTGCTTTCGGAAAAATGTACCCTTTATGTACCCATAGTTTAGCGCACGTACTTCTGAAAGTAGCATGCAATACACAAATATCGTGCCAAGAGTAAAAAGAGATGACAATAGAGAGAAGTATAAGCTCTATGACCCATGGAAGTAATACTTAAGATACAGGGCATGAGGTGTGGCTGCCTCTAGAGTGGAGTTGTAACGCCACATGAGAAATGGAATCAAGTGGACGTATCTGTCTCAATGTAGTGCTGCAAGCAATCGAAATATGCCCATATACTTAATACTAAATAAATACATCACCCCGCTCCCCGGTGGTAAAAATAATGCAATAAATTAAAAAATCACACTCTCAATTGTTTTGATTTGCTTAACATCACTATATAGAGATATGGATTTGCGCGTTTATAAATCAATTTACAAGAAACGTGAAGTACTTACTAATGGAAAACAACTAAAAAATGTTTAGTTGATTTATAATAATGAATGCGGCTAATTTCCAAAATATTTACTGTGCAAATTAATTTTTAATACATTACCTAATGTGCTTGATTTTTTTATATTTCATTTAATTTTCGAATTTGCTTCCTCCAAAATAACCAACCAAATTTTTGCTTTATTTTTCCTCTTAACTCTAAGTTAAGCCAATAATCAGGTTTTTTTTTCAAAATTTTAGACTCAGGAGTTTGAGAAATGAAGAGGGGTATATATCTATTGAATTTTGTATATTTTCGTTAATGTCTATAGAAATAGTTTTTTTAAGAATAAAAAAATATTTGTATTTCTCATGACACAAGTTCTGTCACTTGAAAAAAATAATGGCTCAATCAACAAAACGAAAATTGCTTTGGATGAAGCGAATTTTGATATTCGTTAGTTACTGGTTGGTTGAATTACTTTTTAGCAAACGGAATTTGCCAAAACAATAATATCAGATCATTAAATTTGAATAAGAGAAAATAAATTAACTGTTCAACATTTCTATCTGTTGAGGAAAGCGCAACTGTAGAAGGTTCTCGGCTAGAAACCATATATGGTTTAATAGGTTTTACTTGACCTACGAATTCTTTAGTTTGATTTTTAATCTAGGAATGCCAGTGTAACGGCTTTACACAAAGTACGGCTCCCAATTTGGTGCCTCTGTGTGCTAGTTTTCTCTGAAACTCCTAGATATCACTCTGCATTTCGGGTTAAAAAAATAGTAGCACTTTGATTACTTATATCTAAATTAAAAAAAGCCGCTAAATTAAACAATAATATTTAAGTAAATCTGTGATTTGTAAATGTTATTTGTATTATATGTAATTTAGCATGATTTTAAGTGATACACTTTACACAAACATATTTATTTTATGATTATTTTCAGCATTGTCCTTAAACTTCCTGCTACATTGATACAGGAATTCGAGGACGTGTAATGTATTAGACATTGATAATAATATATATGTCAATATATAGCTATTAGGATTAAAATGTTTTAATATATGTTAATATATGTAAAAAGTACTTCAATATATTGCTATATATTGATTTACTGCAGCTATATATCAATTAGATACCTATATATTGGCATATATAGGTATATATTAAACGTCCTCAAAATGCTGTGTTAATATATATATATATATATATATATATATATATATATATATATATATATTAAAATATAATATTTATCATTTTCAATATATTTTATTTCTGCTTCTGTTCAGTTTTTATTTCTACCGTGTTTGCAATTTAAAAAATGAAACAACAAAGAAATTCATTGAAAAATAGCATAGGAGAAATAAAACTGTTGAGTTTAGTTTTAATAATTTTAACGGTTTTAAATCAATAATCCTTTTCCAAGTTGATTCAATTTGTGGATAATATTTTAAAACCGATACCCTGTTATGAAATCTTACCAAAAGATTTACAATTTGAATTGCCTAAACAAAATACTACTAAAAAAATTTTAACATAAATCTTGATTACAAATTCTACTTAATATCCAAATAAAAATGGCTGGTGCTCAAGTTTTAAAATTAAAATGAAGAAAAACTAAACTACTAAACAATTTTAAATCTGTATTTTAATTCAAATATAAATTTTATAATTGACGAATTCAAATAACATTTGCAGTTTTTTTAAATTGTAATTTTTTAACAAATTGGATAAAAGAAAGAATTGTTAAACTAAATTCTATAAATTTTCTAATTAAGATTCAAGTAAAATAATCAAAGATTTTATTTCTGTTTCTACGTTAACCTTTGAACAATTATTTGTGAATCGAGAATGTCTATCGCCAGCTGTGTGAATATTTAAATTAGGGATTTAAACTAGAAAATGTGAGAAAGTTTAAGAAATATCAAACTAAATTCTGATCCGAAGTTATATTTATAAATTTTGAAATTGTTTCTAATAAATTATATTTATGTGGTTGTATTTTTACCCTAATTTTGCAAACGAAACTGCAAAATATATTTAAATTTGTTCATGTTTAATTGTATAAGAAAACATTTGCTAGCGATTTTAAAAGTTGGCTGTCGTGGAGATTAATTTAACTAATTTCATTTTAAATTATACGTGTTATAGAAATCTAAATGAGCAACAAATTTTAATTTAAAGTTTTGAATTAAAATTTTTAAATGTTTGTGTTTTTGTCACTGTGGAATGAATTTAGATGTATAAAATTTATTAAATATAAAATAATTTTAGTTAGAAAGCAGATTCAATAAAAATATTTATAGATTGGTTTATTGAAACTAGTTATCTAGTAAATTTTAAAATATCATTTGTGAATAGAATTTCAATTTTCGAGATTACCATAAACACGAATAATTTTTTAAACTAATGAA
This sequence comes from Octodonta nipae, assembly GCA_034190945.1. Taxonomy (NCBI): domain Eukaryota; kingdom Metazoa; phylum Arthropoda; class Insecta; order Coleoptera; family Chrysomelidae; genus Octodonta; species Octodonta nipae. The sequence goes on from CM067222.1 coordinate 58,345,323, forward strand.
ACACAACTCGTTTCTACAAACAGCAAAAAAAAATCAATGATGAATTCAAATGAAGTTAAATTTTGTTATGTTTATTTTTTAATAAGTCGACCGGTTCAATTGTATAACGATGAAATATTCAGTGAGATATAATAATTAGAATTTACAATAAATTTTTGTTCTACTTCCATGTAGTTTTATTTTTACCGTAGTCATTTTAATTTATAAAAACAAACCAGTAAAAACTTTAATGCTGGATAATTTAAATGTTTAAAAAAATGTGTCCGTTAATCGACAATTTCAAACTTTAGATTTATTTAAATCACGAATAGTTTTGCAAAATTAATTCTTATAAATAATAAAATTTTCAGATTAATTGTTAAATTCAATTTTTTATTTTAAAATAGCAGATGACTTGCAATTCAAATTGAAATTTGTAATACAAATAAAATAACCAAGGTTTTATTTTTGCTTCTGTGTAGTTTTATTTTTTACTATGATTCTGCTTTTTAATTTGCTAAAAAGAAATGACTAAAAACTTAAATTAAAGTTGAATTATCTTAAAGTAGAAACAAAACCGTGACATCAAAACTAATTCTAATAACTTTAAACCAATTTTATGGTAGTTTATCTTTTGAAATTCAAATTGACTAAAGAATCCAGAAATTTCACGATAAAATTAAAATTGTGGCGCAGTTTCAGTAATTTCAATGGCCAGAAAAATAAATCGTGAATCAATGATCTCAAATGATAGTTGTAATTACTAATACAAATACTACAAACATAAATAGTTAAAAATTTGTAAAACTAAATTATATAAATATGTACTTGAAATTTAAATAAAATAACCAAGATTTTATTTCTGTTTTTATAAAACGACACGACTAAAAATATTCGAAATAATTTTAGTAAAGTTCATGTAAAAACGAAACAACATTGTTAAACAAGATATTCAACGATGTTCGCCATAAAAGTTTTGTGTTCTAATTTAGTGGTGGTTTGTGTTTTGCTATTCAAATTGACTAAAGAATTTAGCGACAGAAATAAAATCGTGCCGTGGTTCCAGTAATTTTATCAGGTTGAAAAATTTATCGTGATTCAATGATCTCAAATTTCAGTTGTGATTACTGGATAATTTTTTAAATTATATTATTACATAAATGATAAAAGTTCTTTACGATTTTTCAGTATAATTTTTGCTTTACCAATTAAAATTCTAAAACTTAATCCGCACAGAAGCAAAAGTTAAAAATAACTATATAAATTATTTAATAAATGAAATTATTAATGTATAAACATATATATATATATATATATATATATTTGTTTTTAAGTTTTCACGGGCACTAAATGTATTAGATGGTTTACGGGAATTCATCCGCGTAGTTGATGACTGATCCCTGCCGGGATCGATGGTAAAATGACGACCCTCTTCAGGTCGGTTCGCATAATTCTCGTAGCCTTCTGCGCACGGTGTTATATAGTCGCGGCTCGGCGCCTATTGGTTGGCACCGTGAACGGCTGTGTGTGATTGGCCCTGGGCGCTCAGTGGGCACGCCTCCCGCCTGCTGATTTGTTATTTCCGGTTGAGTTGTTATTAGACGGGCCCGGGCCGGTAGGGTGTTTAATAGAATTTTCCAACAATTCGATAAGTTCTGGATTTCATTGCGTGCGTTTAGACTGCGAGGCCTCTTCGCTATTTCAATTGCCTCTCTTACGAGTCTTGATTTCGGATGTTCTATATTTACCAGTACTCTGGTGTTCTCAAAGTCTATTCGGTGTGACGTCGTGGTGGCGTGTTCCGCAATGGATGTTCTTTTTTCCTGCTTTCTTATAGCATTCTGGTGTTCATCACGTCTAGCTTGAATTCTTGGGTTAGTTTGCCCCACATAGGTTTTATGACAGTCTGCACATGGAATCTCGTACACTTCCTGTTGTTCTAAAGGGATCCTCGTCTTCGGAGTCCTAAACACCGTGCTTATTGAAAATAGTATCGATATTGTGTCTCCGTAGAATTCTTGCAATACTGTCCGTGGTACCCTTGACATACGGTAAATAGGCCTTGTTTATTGGTGTCTCATGTTCCTCGTCTGTTCGTCTCGGTTTTGACTTTAGGGATCTTTGAATATTTCGGTCTGTAAATCCGTTTTGTCTCAGAGCTGTTTTTAAACTGTCCATTTCCTGTTTGATGTTGTCCTGGTCAGCTAGTCTTTGTGATCTGGTTACTAAAGTTTTGACGAGGGCTTGTAGTTGGGCTGGGTGGTGATGAGAATTAGCATGAAGGTATCTGTTGGTGTGAGTTGCTTTCCTATATACTGTATGGCCAAGGGTTCCATCTTCCTTCCTAATTATGAGAACATCAAGGAATGGCAGTTGATTATTGGCTTCAACCTCAAATAATATGCAGTTTCAAAATTAGATGCGAACACCGCTGAAATAATTAGACAAGATGTGTCAAATGTTCTAAGAAAGTCTAAACCACCCAAAAGGAACCTATCTATAGAAGAAAATGAGGCCTTGAAACAACTTCGCCTAAACAAGGACATTGTCATTCTACCTGGTGATAAAGGAAATGCTACTGTAATTTTAGATACAGCGGATTATTCAAACAAAATTCAAATATTGCTACAAGATCCAGGCGTGCCCACTGAGCGCCCAGGGCCAATCACACGCAGCCGTTCACGGTGCCAACCAATAGGCGCCGAGCCGCGACTATATAACACCGTGCGCGCTCCTGAAAATATCAGTATTCGAGTAACTAGAAGCGAAAGCAGAAGGCTACGAGAATTATGCGAACCGACCTGAAGAGGGCAGATGTAACTCTGCCGGAACGTCGTCATTTTACCATCGATCCCGGCAGGGATCAGTCATCAACTACGCGGATGAATTCCCGGAAACCATCTAATACATTTAGTGCCCGCGAAAACTTAAAAACAAATATAGTGAATCTCTAGGGGGAGAATACTTTTCATTTGTGTAAAACATTTGAGAAATTACGCGCGAAAAGAAGCAAACCTTTGTGCGATCTACATTTTTTACAACGATGCCGCGATGAAGCAGTTATTCCGAAAAACATGACGGTAAAGTTCTGGAAAAACAACAGAAAAACACAGAATATCTTATGAAAGCTAGTTGTGCCCTACTTAGGGAAGCCATACGTGATGTGAGAAGAGATTTGGATGTTCTTAATACTAAACTTTTAGATATCCACCTACAGGTAAGCAATGCACTCCACCCGATATGGGATAAATTCGATGAAATTAGCGAATTTAGGGCCGAAACGAATGCAGAGTTGACAACAACGCAACAACAGACAAAATTTAACAAATTGAAGCTCCAACAGAAGCCCAAAAACGAATTTTTCTCAGAAAATAACGGTCACAGTCTAACCTCAAGGCAATTGGAAACGAATAGAACCGTTTATAACTTATCTTCGGTCCAATTGAACTCTACCTCGATTGGCGTGTTGGCTAAGGGATTCAATTACGCTATTGCTCCCTCTCACATACCAACAGAGAGCACAATATGTGGCGTGGAAACAGCAGTTTCAAAATTAGATGCGAACACCGCTGAAATAATTAGACAAGATGTGTCACTCATTCCGCGTGAAAAGTCATCGAGATGTCCGAAATTCTATGGGTTGCCAAAAGTACATAAAGAAGGTGCACCTTTGAGGCCAATAGTAAGTTCAATTGGGTCCCCAACACAACAGTCTGAAAATATCAGTATTCGAGTAACTAGAAGCGAAAGCAGAAGGCTACGAGAATTATGCGAACCGACCTGAAGAGGGTAGATCTGCCAAAACGTCGTCATTTTACCATCGATCCCGGCAGGGATCAGTCATCAACTACGTGGATGAATTCCCGGAAACCATCTAATACATATATATATATATATATATATATATATATATATATATATATATATATTATTATAGACTGTAATATAATGAATTTTTAAATGTATGATTACCTCAGGGTCTTTTTTGCTTGGGTTCAAATTGTAGATCTTAAATAAATAAATGAATTCTATACTTATCTTATAAGTCTCTCTTTCTTCTCAGTGACACTAACACTTTTAAAATTTTGAAATTATTTTTCACTTTAATTTTTTTTTAAGATTTTTAAATGACTAATAAATAATTTTCAAATTCTCAATCAAATTACAATTTATTAATAATGATTGTCCACAATACAATTCTAATATATAATATTGCTTTTACAACAATTTGTCACAAAATTTCAATTCTCTAAACACAAATATTCATTATACTAAATTTAAAGAAAAACCTTTATTTCTATCACTGATTGATTTTAGATTTCAATAATCTGTTTATTAAATAATGTTTCAAAAACTCACAGTTGTCTGGCTTGAATTCCCCTTTTCCTTAATTTTGGTTTTAGTATACTGCTTCCTGATTTGTTTTGGTTTATAAACTAAATTCTACTGCTTAATTGATTTGTTTACTGCTGCACCAATACTTTTATTATTCCAACAAAATTGATTTTATCTCTCCATCCAAGGATTTCAAAGAATTCCTTTTATGGAATATTTAATTTCTCAATTTCAGAATGATGATTCAAAATTTAAAAAAAAATCAACTTCAAACTTAATTTCTTGTCAAAAATTGACATGGAACACTTATTTTAATGATACCACAGATCATTTATCTTGTTGTCATGGAAACGTTATTTTACAGGAACGAAATTTTGAACTGCTCTCGTCGACGCTTGAAATACAAAGAGGACCTTTCAATGTCAGATTTCCTATTTATGTAATAAATTTTGCCACCTGCTATTTCCATTTCCGCTTTAATTTATTTTATTAATTTCCAAATATGTTTGTTCTAAATCATATGCAAAAATCTAAACAAATTTTAATTTGAATTTCAACACCATTTACTCTTCTAAATTTTATCTAAATTACTTAATCATGTTTTCAAAAATTTTGATTTGACACTTGTAACCTGCTGGTCACCAGTCATTTAACAGGTACTTTAAAAAAAATTGGATTTTACTGAAATTAAGACTTTATATCTTTTGAACTATTGAATTTTGATAAACTATGCTCTAAGCTCTTTCTAACGGTGTAAATCTCTTTAGTGTTCCATCATTCCTTCCGATTTTTAACGGTCTTTATAATTCTGACATTTCAATTCTCTATTTATTTAACAAATTTATGTATTTAAAATTAATTTTGATCTAAATGTGTTATATTCAGTGTTCTCATGGCCTAATATGTGATCTAAACTTGTTTTACAAAGTCTACTGTGATTTTCATAAATGAATTTAACCTCTTTGATGTTTGGCCTAAATGTGACTTCCTGCCTAAATTTTCTTATGTAAGTATCCAAATTCTACTACACTCTGCATGATAGATTATCTAACTTTATATGCCACCTTTTATCCTTTCAACAATTTGCTTTTGAAACATTCTTTTTACATGGTTTATATTTTTAGGTTAACTTTAACTGTTATGATTTTTGCAATTCCTTTGTATGAATTTTATTTACATTTCCCATTCATTTACTTATTCAAATTGCAAAACTTTTGTATTATCTCATGTCTGTTTTAAATCCATTACAAATTTCCCCAAAATTTTACAGAATAAATTCTTTCAGTTTTAACTTAAGAATTTATTTTGCTGAAATTTTTCCAATACTTTCTTAATATCCATATATTTTTTTAACCTTTTATATTTATTATTTTTTTATTTAATTTTTTTAGCTATCAAGAATATCATATAACCACAATACTGTGAACAAATTAAACATGAACGATTAACAACTCAACAAGAAAACTCAATAAATTATATAAACACATCAACTGATGAACTATCAACAAATCTACAACTACTAGTATATTATTTACAAACTTATCCAAGATATGCTGTTCAAACTTTTGGAATCAACATTCTTAGTAAGTTTCCAATTATCATGTATCGTTCCCATTTTATTATTATTTTTTAACCAATTCTTTTATTTTAAATCAAATCATTAATACAATTTTTATTTCTTCCCTCTAGTGATATCAAGACTTCATCTGGTTGTTCCCTAGTATCTCATCATTGAAGATTATAAGATTTCTACAAACATGTTATTAATTTTAAAATATTCTGACTTGTATTCATTGATATTATTATAATATTTTTCCATATTGTCCTTGTTTAATTTTAAATTTAAGTTGTACATATTTTCATTAATTTAAGATTTATGCTTCTAGTTCATAAGTTTCTTCTTCTCTTTGTAATTTTTCTCAACACTCTCACTTTTCCTTTTCTTCTAACTTATTTGCTTCCATTCCATCTCCATACTTTCTCTTACTATTTTATAATTCTTGCCTACAGGATAATTTATATTTCTTCATATGTTACCGCATTTTTATCACATTATTTATTTATTTATACTCTTTATCTGTACTTTAGTACCTTCTTATTTCATCATTATTTCATACCTTCTTATAATTCTTTTATTTTAACCACATTTATATCATATATTAATTTATAATTCATCATATTTTGAAATACTTGTTATCATCCTGTTTCTTTTTACCTACACTGTTTCCACTCAAATCATTCACCATCTATCATCTTACCTATCCACCATCTACATTCTTATTTATTTTAATCATTTTACTCTGCACCTAAATTTTTTAGATTTCTTCACTTCACTTCTTTTTAATTAATTATTGTTGTTTTCTATTTATATTTTGTACAATATGGATTTTAATCACTTTATTTTATATATAATATTTGAAAATACTATCAATGTTGTATATGCCTTTGATCTTCTGTGTCTTGATGTCCACTAACTCATAACTGTTCACTCCATCTTTTGTTTTTACCATATACGGACTGATTATGATGATACTTCCCTTATGATGATACTTCACTTATCTTCAATTTACTTATATTTTTTTAACTTGATCTTTTTATTAATTTTCATTTCCATGTTCCTGTGCTAATGTTGGTCTTCCATCCATCCTTCCTGATCTATATTTATATCTTATATCTTTTTCCTGGTTTTCCAGTTTACTTTTGGGTTTATTCCCCAGTAATACACTGTGTTCTGATCAGTTTCCCCACAAAACTTTCCACATTTTTCCACATACATGCTCATCTTGATATATTCTTGCTCATACTTCTTATTATTGATGCTTGGTTTCATGCACTCTGTCTGATAATTCTTTTTACTCATGATCATTACCAAAAATCCTATTTTTCCCCACTGTATATCCATTTTCATCTCATTTTTACCTCCATAATTTACACATTTTTCTATTAAATTAAATTTTTCATATAATTTCATTTTTCTATGTTCTGGTACATCCTCTTCATTTTTCATTTGTGTTCCTGCTTCTGCTTGGTTACTTTGAATTTTGACTTTTTCCCCAACTTTTGCTCTTTCTTCTTGACTTGTCCCTACGACTTGTTTGTCTTGTTCTTCTCGTAATGTGGTATTTTCATATTTTTCTTGAGTCTTGTCCGACTTTGAATCATCTTCTTGATTTTCTTGACCTTTACATGGTTCTATAAATTTTTCTCTTATTTGTTTCATACCAACTTTCACTTCTTTGATCACTTGTTGCCAATTATTTTCCATTGTTTTGCTATTTTCATACATTTCTCTTTTGAAATCTTCTAGGTTCCTTTCAATATCCTCTTTCATACTACTTATCTCTTGTTTTAAACTTGTATCCATTTTTAAACTCAACTCCTGTTTCATATTTTCCATTCTTGAAATTATATCTGACCTAAAATCTTGCATCATTCTCTTCATCATATCCATCAATTGTAAATTACCATCAGAACCAATACTTGTATTTCCTTCTGATTTTGTTTCTTCTGGTTGGCCTTCTACTACCACCTCCTCTGAAATCATTTGAATGTTTTGTTCCTCCATTTCTTCTTTAATTTGATTTCCTTCTTGTTTGTTTTCAGTTTCCTGTATATCGAGCTCCGTTTCTTCAGACACGAGTTCCCTTTGAGTTTCCATTTCTGGTACTTGAATATCTTGTGCTTCTAATTCACTTTCTGGTGCTTTAACTTGTTGTATTAGTGGTTTCTGAACTTCTTCATTTGGTTCTTCCATAATTTGTTCATTTTTAATAAGTGATGTTATTGGCCATTCAAATTTTACTTTATTATCCTCGACTTCCTGTACATTAACCTCTTCAGTTGTTCTCATTTGTGTTTCTTGTTGACTTTCAGTTTCAATATCATCTTTAGAATTTACATTAATATTATTGCTAGGTATCTTGTCCATCAGATTTACTGATTTTTCTTCTTGTATCTTGTTAATGTTGTCTAATTTCTTTGTTATTTTCTGGCCAAAATCTTGCATTTCTTGAATCCAACTTTCTTTTGTTTCCTTCTTATCTTCTTCTGTCTTTTGTTGTGAATTTTTATAGATTTGTTGTTGTTGTGCTCTTTGGTTTCCTGTGTCCTTTATCTCATTTTCATTTCTTTGATATCTCCCATAGTTATTACCATATCTTGTGAAACTCTTTGTACTATTATATCTCTTTCTGTTGTAATTATTTAAATTAAGGTTATTATACTGTCTTCTGTTATAATCCATTCTTCTTTGCTCCATTTGACTTCTATGATGATAATATTCTCTTGGGTTTTGTCTTGATGTATTGTTTTCTCTTACCCATTGAATCCTTCCTATATACTTGATAAATTCTTCCATAGTTGTTATATTTTGCCAGCATACTGTGTCAACAATACCCTCTTCAAAATGACGGGATATACACGTCACAATTTCAGACTCTGTCATGGGATCATTTAAATATTTTACATGGGTTACCAAATTTAAAACATACTCAACCATACTTTTTCCTCCTGTTGGATTGTACTTGCCAAAGTATAGTCTTTCTCGATACCTTATTTGTTTATCAATTCCCCAGAAATATTCCTTGAATGCGTTTTCAAATTCTTCAAATGTATGTAAGTCCATTTCAGTTGCTGTGAACCATATTCCAGCCCCTTCTGTTAAAAGTGACCGCATTTGTCTCTTAACTTCATTGAAATTTCCTATGTGCCCAAATTGCCTTTTCACAATTTTAATAAACTCGCATGGATGCAAAACTGAGTTTCTCCCATTAAATTTTATACACGAGTCTACTGGTAAGCTACGCCTTTCCTGTTCCTCTGGATTCTCATAAAACTTTGTATCTCTTGTTTTATACATTATAACCAATTAATCTCAACACAGTTTCTTTATTTATTATTATATATGATTTAAATTTATTATTATTGTTTTATTTTTGAATTATATTGTTTCTTTATCTATATGTATTTTTATAAATTCCCCACCAAGTTTTTACGAAATTGCAAAAATCACTTATTTTTTTATAATTTCAAATATTCTTACCTTTTATCTTATCTATTTAACTAAATTATCACACAATTTACTTTATCAGGAAATTTATTTTGTTCTTTCTTTATTTAAATCTGACAATTATTATATTTTTAATTTTTATATAGGACCCACTAATTTTTTGAGCCCCTTTATTTGTATGCCAATTATAATTGAATGATATGAAATTGTAAACTACCTAACAATGTGTTTCTGATGCCACACTAGTTTTGATTCCAATTTTTTTTTTTTATATATAAGATCCACTAATTTTCGAGCCCTTTTAGTTGGGTGCCATTTATTATAGACTGTAATATAATGAATTTTTAAATGTATGATTACCTCAGGGTCTTTTTTGCTTGGGTTCAAATTGTAGATCTTAAATAAATAAATGAATTCTATACTTATCTTATAAGTCTCTCTTTCTTCTCAGTGACACTAACACTTTTAAAATTTTGAAATTATTTTTCACTTTAATTTTTTTTTTAAGATTTTTAAATGACTAATAAATAATTTTCAAATTCTCAATCAAATTACAATTTATTAATAATGATTGTCCACAATACAATTCTAATATATAATATTGCCTTTACAACAATTTGTCACAAAATTTCAATTCTCTAAACACAAATATTCATTATACTAAATTTAAAGAAAAACCTTTATTTCTATCACTGATTGATTTTAGATTTCAATAATCTGTTTATTAAATAATGTTTCAAAAACTCACAGTTGTCTGGCTTGAATTCCCCTTTTCCTTAATTTTGGTTTTAGTATACTGCTTCCTGATTTGTTTTGGTTTATAAACTAAATTCTGCTGCTTAATTGATTTGTTTACTGCTGCACCAATACTTTTATTATTCCAACAAAATTGATTTTATCTCTCCATCCAAGGATTTCAAAGAATTCCTTTTATGGAATATTTAATTTCTCAATTTCAGAATGATGATTCAAAATTTAAAAAAAATCAACTTCAAACTTAATTTCTTGTCAAAAATTGACATGGAACACTTATTTTAATGATACCACAGATCATTTATCTTGTTGTCATGGAAACGTTATTTTACAGGAACGAAATTTTGAACTGCTCTCGTCGACGCTTGAAATACAAAGAGGACCTTTCAATGTCAGATTTCCTATTTATGTAATAAATTTTGCCACCTGCTATTTCCATTTCCGCTTTAATTTATTTTATTAATTTCCAAATATGTTTGTTCTAAATCATATGCAAAAATCTAAACAAATTTTAATTTGAATTTCAACACCATTTACTCTTCTAAATTTTATCTAAATTACTTAATCATGTTTTCAAAAATTTTGATTTGACACTTGTAACCTGCTGGTCACCAGTCATTTAACAGGTACTTTAAAAAAAATTGGATTTTACTGAAATTAAGACTTTATATCTTTTGAACTATTGAATTTTCCGATTTTTAACGGTCTTTATAATTGTGACATTTCAATTCTCTATTTATTTAACAAATTTATGTATTTAAAATTAATTTTGATCTAAATGTGTTATATTCAGTGTTCTCATGGCCTAATATGTGATCTAAACTTGTTTTACAAACTCTACTGTGATTTTCATAAGTGAATTTAACCTCTTTGATGTTTGGCCTAAATGTGACTTCCTGCCTAAATTTTCTTATGTAAGTATCCAAATTCTACTACACTCTGCATGATAGCTTATCTAACTTTATATGCCACCTTTTATCCTTTCAACAATTTGCTTTTGAAACATTCTTTTTACATGGTTTATATTTTTAGGTTAACTTTAACTGTTATGATTTTTGCAATTCCTTTGTATGAATTTTATTTACATTTCCCATTCATTTACTTATTCAAATTGCAAAACTTTTGTATTATCTCATGTCTGTTTTAAATCCATTACAATATATATATATATATATATATATATATATATATATATATATATATATAGGTGTGAATTGTACACACGTGTATGATGCAACGGTATCATATTACGCTGACAGCTTCCTGGTACTCCGATGTTAACGTGGGAACGCATCGTGTGAATATCTTTTCGCTGACTTCAGCTTTTAGTAAATCATAAATAGAACCGAAGCGATCCCACGGTCGTCATTATTATATTTTATTTTGTCCAATTAGTTTTAGTTTCAATTCACATTTAATTATTTTTCCAAGTTTACATTTGATTTTTATGTTTTGAATAAAATAATTTTTTTTAAAAGTCTTAAGTGAAATCAAAGATATAAAATTGGCGCAGTCAGTAGGATTGTCCAACACAGTTAGAACACGTGTATACTAACTGACTGTGGAGATTTCCAAATCATCGTGGACAATACCTACCTGTTTGAGACAACAACTGTAGCAGCAGAGACCAGGAACACGCAACGATACAGCTAACCAATCGACGCTTCCGCAGAACAAGTCCTATGCCTAGGGTACTACTAACGTATGTAGAAACATCTCGTTTTTGATTTAATTATTTATCAATTGAAACGATTTTTATATATTTTTTTATATTATTATTATCAGTTCTCTCGTTTAAAATTTCCATATATTTCTTATTCCTTTGAATTACGTTTTAAGCTATTGAATAATTTTTGAAACGAATTTATTATTATTCTGCATTATTTTACCTGGCTTTATTTTATTTTATGTTCGCAAACTGTTGAATTTATTTAACCAATTTACTAATACCTTAATTTTGAATTTTTATAAATTATTTTGTGTTACTTTGCTTACTTCCATTTTATTATCTTATTAAATTTTTATTTTCGTTTTCGTTACACTTGAATATTTGAAATGGCAACTACAAGACAAGGTGCTGCGACTCCTACTGTAGAACCATACAAAATATCCGAAATTTTCGCAATAATTCCGGAATATGACGGAAACCCTATATTCTTGAACACTTTCATTTCTTCATGCCAAACTGCATATAGTATGGCAACTGACTACCAACAAGTACTTCTGATATTGCACATCAAAAACAAACTTCGCGGCAGAGCAGCCGAACTAATAAATTCTCGCAACCCGACTCAACTAACAGAAATTCAGACAGTCTTAGAGAACCATTTTGGAGATCCTAGAGATCTCTCAGCCTTGATTCAAGATCTTCAAAGAATGAGGCAATTAAATACCGAATCACCCATTACATTTTCAGCCAGACTACAAACCCACCAAGCAAAAATGCTTGCTGCGGTTAACAAACAAAACTTGACTCAAAAAGAAAAACAGGCACAAATCGATCTGATCGAATCCATGGCACTAAATAGCCTACTAACAGGTTTAGAGCCAAAGATAGGACAACTAGTTCGTGCTAGCGATCCTAAAGACATTCTCACCGCCGTTTCACGCATAAAACGTGAACTCCAACTGCATCGCTTAGAATCTCAAAAGTTTTCAAATTTTAGAAACCAAGGTCCACCCTCTCGAAAACGCAACCAGTTTCCAGTACAAAAACAATGTTCCTTCTGTAAAAGAATGGGGCATACTGTTAACGAATGTCTCACTAAATCGAGACAAATGCAACAAAATCAAAACTATGGGCAAAACTTTTCAAACATACGTCCTAACCCATTTTCACAACAACCGGGCCAATTCCAGAATAGGCCACAATTCCAACCCAATACTCAGAGTTTCCAGCAGAACAGAAACTTTCAACAACCTCGTCCTTCAACCAATACACAACCTTAAAGTTCAGGTCAATATAAACCTAATCAAAACTTTTTCCGGCAACAACGAACACATCACTTAAACAATTCTTATAATTATGGGTACGACCAACCCAATAATAACGTATACGAAACTCAATTCCAAAATACTGATTTTGAAACTTATGACCAAGACTACTGCGATTCGACACAAACTGACTACGACTATTACTCAAAAACAGATAACGCAGAATGTGACAACTACGTTGAAAACGAACAGGAATTTTCCCCCGTAAATTTTCAGAACCTCCCTTTCCAAACAGAACCCCCGGAAATCACAGAACTTCAGACCCAAATTCAAACACTAAATCTAGACAGCTTCGACCCGAATTTGAACTTCCCCGAACAGAGCTTTCTATAAGACCGCTTCTGACCGTAAATTCTAAAAATTTATACTACATCACAGATTCTTCTAACACATATAATCTCATAATAGACACCGGTGCTGGTCTTTCTATTTTCAAACCAGACACCTGCACCCGTTTCAGAGATAAATTTCAGGAAAACGTAGTAATTCAGGGAATTACCAACCAGAAAATTCTTATAAATGACTCGACCCTCGTCCCTTTCAATATAAAAGACCCTCACAAGGTTTATATCTGTAACCTTGATATAGAATTCGACGGTTTGTTAGGCTCTGACTTTCTCGAGCACAACAACTGCATTATAGACTTTGACAAAAAACAACTAATAACGAACTTTAAGACACTTCCCCTGTATAAAGTGACAGACGATACAATCAATGCCACTGAATCTATACAATGTCCCTCTTCTTATACGTCCATTAATACAATTTCGATTGAACCCCGTACCGAACAAATCTTTAAACTTAGCTGTGAACTAAGAAACACCGAAGTCCTCCTAACAGGTATGGAAATTGAAAAAGTTCACCTCCCTAATGCTGTTGTTACAGTAGACAGCAAAGGTCAATTTCTAACCTCCATTCTAAATGCGAATGCCATCCCTAAAATAGTAAATTTTTCAAATCTAAAACTCGAACCGTTACAAAACTTTTCTGTGAATTCACTCTCACAAAATACTCCTTTGAACTATAACGAACCCGACAGACAAGAAGAAATCGTTAAACAACTCCGACTAGAACATTTAAACGATGAAGAGTCAGACTCAATCTTACAATTATGCCTTGACTTTTCAGACATATTCTACCTCGAAGGAGATCATTTATTATTCACAAACGAAATCAAACATAGTATTGATACCAACAACGCGAAACTCGTTTATACAAAATCATACCGTTATCCTCAAGTACACAAACAAGAAGTTAAGTCCCAGGTAGCAAAAATGCTCGATGAAGGCATAATACGACCCTCTAATTCGCCTTGGTCCTCCCCCGTCTGGGTAGTGCCAAAGAAATTAGACGCCTCTGGAAAACAGAAGTGGCGTGTTGTAGTAGACTACCGCAGTAGATGAGCAAGGTTACTTCAACGCCAAAACGAGGGCCGTAACGGCGGGAACGTTGGTTGTTGAAATTTTAAATTGAAATTGTTGTGTTGCGAGTTGCGGCGCGCGCAGGTAGTGGCTGTTTGAATAAAAATGGCGCCATCATGCGGCGGTTGTGGTAAGTAAATAGAAAAAAGCATTGGTTGGGTTTCGAGCCCGGGACGGCGGCGTGTGCGTTGAAGTTTCCACTATATGGGCTGGCAAGCCAGTTGAATAATGTTGTACTTTGGTTGATGGCTATGTGCGGGTCGGCTCGTATGGGTTGTTCGTTTCTGCGATGGCGGGCGAGTGATTTGGATAAGGTTGTTTTTTAGATGGTGGTTATCAGAGTGTTGTTTGTAGGAATATGTTATTTGGTGTGAAAATGCGGGAAATTGGATTTCGGGCGGTGAAAGTCGGGAAATTGGATTTCGGGGGTAAAAGTCGGGATATTAGAAGTTGGGATATGGGATCTAGGAATAAAAATACTTGCTGAATATATTAATTTTAGAATAAAGTATAGATCCACGAGAAGACGTTCATAGTTTCTTGTCAACTATAGACGAATGCAGATCGTTAAAAAATGCCTTTACTTAAATCAAGCTTTGTAATCTTCACATTAATTTTGGAAAATATCTTATATGTCAATATACCTAGTGGAACCAAGGGCATGGCTGTCTGTTCTGGAAGGAAAAAATGTTTAGATCCCTCCGACTATACGTTGATGCGTCACGAACGATTAAACGACGGGCAGCTGCATGTATATTTTGCTGATCTGTCAAACAGCACTGAAAAGTTCAAGCTGAAGCTGATATTTTCAGACGGTACGGAAGGTGACACTGATTGGATTTCAACAGAGACATCATGTGAAGATAACATTTCATCATCTAATAGCTCGGTTGCTACACGGGATGTCTTACAAGCCAACATTCAACAGGAGCTTCACAAGTTGATAATTCTTATTAGCACTATATTATCTGCTATCACAGTATTGTTACTTAAATTAATTGTGAAATGTATAAGGAAGAAAATGAATAAAAACACATAATTTTAGATAATTCTCTTTATTTATGTAAAACACTATTCATGATCCAATTATAAATTGTAAAAATATTTTCTCTTGGGCAGCATACAGGGTCCTTGCACCAGCAGTGAAAAAAGCATGGAGATTCAGAAGATTCCAAGTAAACAGAATTCTTGCACTTTTCCAAATTTATTAGGTGATAGTGCGGCTGGCCATCTTCGTTGAGTAGTTTCCGCAAATTGTTAATTTTCAGCTCATCGAATAACTTGGAATATAAAAAGCTAAATTTCTGCTCACCTCGCACATATATGTGTGTGCACGTGGTGAGAAAAATTCTCAAAATGTCATTCAATGTGTCCAAATCGTAGTGGCCGTCAGAGTAGTAGAGTCCATGTACGTGTGCTTCCAAATATCGAACATGTTTTTTGTCTGCTGCTGATAGAGAGTTAAATGGTTTGGGTGGTTTAAACAAGAACGCTCCCGTGCGTTTGCTTGTCTTGATTACCAGTTCCTTGGGAGCGAATCTTCCTTCGATTTCGAAGCCTTGAATGTCAACAACTGCAATTTCCATGGTGAACCGTCGAAGAGCTGAACTGAAACTGAATTTCTACAAAGCTGAGTGATCTAGGAGAGGCTTCGAACAATTTCGCTGAGTGGGAGAAATTACGCAGTCGTGGATAATTATGCAGAAGGCTCGGGTCTTATCGGGAAATCCCGTCTGGCTTTCAATGTCCAGGCGAATATCTACAGTTGAAGATTTCACAGTGTCTTCGCGTCGGGAGCAATCGATAACGAATAGGGTGTGCGTCTTGAACGTCACATAATCCAGAAGAGGGTGTTTGCCACCGCCAAAGCTAGGATTAAAGTCCGTATACCTTTTGTAAGCCTCACCGTACTTGCTCTTTGAGAAATCTAGCTGCATTCTTTCCATAGGCCAAAATTCGCTGTTTAAAGTTAGACGAATATTGGAAATGTGAATATTATCAAATTCCGTGGGATCTTCTTTGATGTTGCTATGGCGGTCAGTTAGGAAAGCTAAGATAACGTATCGGGGACTCTCCACGGCGGCACACGTTTTCACTGCCCAAATTTCACGAGTGGCGCCTGTTTTGAGAGCAGGCAACTCATGAAGCTCCCATTTACGAAACGGTAAAATTATGCTGGAATCTGCTTTGACCGCTTGCAGCAAATCGAGTTTAACATCATCGTTGGGGAAAATGTGTCGGACTTTAAGTTCGATGTTGTTTATAGTCACTTTGCCCTTGGTAGCAGCATCTTTGATTATGAGGCAATCGTCATCACTACGGCTCCGCACAAGGCGTATCGTTTGTTTACCCCACATCACTCGCTTGTAGTCGTTGAAAATCGAAAATAAATGTCCCAGCGGAATGTACATGTGAAAGGTGTTGTCGGCGGCATTCATATGGGCTTTATGGGGAAAATTCGAGCCGGCTATGAATAGATCCTTGGAACTGTTGGGATCGTAGCACAAGTATCCTCGAGCTGTGCTCACGCGGCCGGGATCTCTCACGGTTTCAATTTCCTTGCCACACAACTCGTACGTGGCGCTGTCGAAGAAGAACGCCCCCGCATTTGGTGACAGGGAAACATCTCCATTGCTTGCTGTTCTAACTACTTGACCCTGAATTGAGATGCAGGAATCTGCCATAGAAAACCAGCAATCGGTTTGATTGACGGTGATCTCAATGATATCATTGTTGCCGAATGACTTGACGTACGGATAGTAGGTGCGCAACTCCTCTCGTCGTACACTATCATCAAAATTTGGTTTGCGGAAGATATCGAACATTTGAGGAGTTGACATGGTAGCCGAGTGTTTGTAGAAACAATCTGTTTGAGAGCGTAAGTGATCTCTTGAGAGGTTTCATGGAAACTGATGGTGGTCGAGGAGTAGCTGTCTTCTTATAATACGGTTCTTCATTATCAAATATAAGTCGACCCATTGTTATTGCAATTGTTTCAGCTCGAGTCGTACGATGATTTCCTCACCCCGGAAATTCACGACTTCCGAGTCTTGGTTCAAAATGTGTAAAGTCAGGTTATGAATTTCACTTCTGTTTATCGGTAAATAGATGAGATGCTGCGGTGTTTCGTCGATAGCGAAACCCGGATCCACTGCAATAGCAAATTCGTAGATTGTGTGAGAGGGTGTGTTGTTGTAAAAAGCGCCCGATGTGATATTGCTGTCGAGATGAATGGTTCGAACTTTGATAATGTTCACAGGTAGATCGGAGCTGTGAAGCTGATTGCTGGACAACACTCTTCGGGAAAAGCCCAGGATCTCACCGATGCTATCTTGCGGTTGAAAATCCACCACGTATTTGCTGCTAAAGATTTCGCACTTGAGGGTGTTGTTGTTGGGCTTCAAACTGAAGATTTTGTCAGCGTCCTTTGCCGAGTAAATGTCGAGCACTTTTCTAATGTGGGTTTCGATATCACCAATCTCATAGGAACCTTCCGGCAATGGTTGGGGATTTTCAATTGCTTGACGTATCGCTCGAGCTCATGATTGTACAATGCTCGATTGGGTAGCTTTATTGGAAGTTTTTTGACTTCTTCAGGTAAAGCCCGAAGCCGTTCTTAGATTTTTTCAGAAAGAGACCGCTTCCTTTCTTCGCAATCTCTTCCATGGCTTGATTATGGCGTTGATCCTCTTCCAGCTTCTTCCTGGCGTTCTTCGCATCGATCACGGCCTTGGCTATTCCACTAGCCCCTCCTGCTAACGATCCCAAAGCACTAAGGCCTGCAAACAGGGGTATGAGAGGGAAAAAACCACCCTTAGACTCAAATGGGATCATCCGAGGAACGCGGATTTTCTTTCGTCCACCAGCCTTCTTAATGGATGCCCGGGCTGCTCTCAACGCCATTAATGAGGATTTACGCACGTTACCACTAGATCCAGCCATAGCTTTGATGGTGGGCAGCAGCACATGTTGTCGGAAAGATTTTTTCCCGAGTCTTTTCTTCATGCCAAGTCCCATCTTACGTTTGGCCTTCATGCCCGTAATTATAAGCCAAGAAGCTGCTTTTTCACCAAGTGAAGCGTCGTTGGACTTAAATCTCTCCCAGGCGCGATTTTCCAACTCGTAATCGGCCTTGTGCCTATCTGCCAACGACTTGTATTTGCTGTAGGCGATATCGTGTGCACGACAAGCAGCGTCTGTCTTGTTGATTCCCTGTTGGCCCTTGGAGAGACGGTCTTCAAGTTTCGTACCGGGTCCACAAAACTGATAACTGGGTAGATGTAGCTCAAAAGGTAATTTTATTGATGGCACTATTCAGTAGACTACCTCCTTGGAGAGCTAGCATAATACTGAATGAAAGCCCTCGGGAGTGATGTATTTATTAAACAATGACAAACGACCTCATCCTCAGTCTATCGTACGATGCAATTGAAACAACAGGATGTCCAATTGCCTATCGAAAATTTCGACTTTGTTGATGGCAACGCACCAACGACAAGACGACACGGACCACTACTACCAAATTCCGTTCGTGCGATCATCTGCGGTCCAAGCGGATCTGGGAAAACCTATGCTGTTCTTTCGCTCCTGTTCAGTGAAAACGGCCTGCGATTCGAAAACGTCTACGTCTACTCCAAGTCAGTCTACCAACCAAAGTACCAGCTCCTACAAGAGGTACTCAAGCAGGTTAAGGGCATCTCATACTTTCCCTTTAACGTCAATGAGGAGGTAATCGACCCGACCGAAGCGTGTGAATGTTCAGTATTTATCTTTGATGATGTCGCTGGCGATAGACAGAAAAAGATTCAAAGCTTTTTCTCCATGGGTAGACACAGAAATATCGATGCAGTTTATCTGTGCCAGACGTACAGCGTCATTCCGAAACAATTGATTCGCGACAATTGTAATGTAATTGTCATATTCAAACAAGACGATGTCAATTTGAAGCACGTTTATGACGAACACGTCTCCCCCGACATGGACTATGAGACATTTAAAGTATTGTGTTCGGAATGCTGGCAGGATCGTTACGGGTTTCTTACGATTGTGAAGGAATACAATTTGAACGATGGCCGGTATCGAAAAGGCTTCGACAAATATATAAAGCTACAGTAATACGGATTCTAGTTAGTTGTCAACATGTCTTCATTGACTAGCAACATTTTCTCTACCGCAAGAAAGAAAAAAATCAAACAACTGGCTCGATCCATTCGGAAGAAGTACCTAAGCCTTAAAGTGGGTAAATCGGAGCACGATGATACTCTCAATAAATTATTTGAACCTGTGGTTACGCCGCTGCAGCAGATAGCTTCTACAACCACAAAAGTTCTTGGCAAAATACCCGCGGCCACAATTAAATAAGAGACCATTACACAGCTGGAGCCTGTGAAAAAAAAAGAACCGTCTTTTGAAGAGTCACAATTTCTCGATGAACTTCCAATAGTAGAGACCAGTTTTCCAACAGATGATGATGGTGATGATGATGATGGAGGCGAAAAATCGATGTTCGAGGAGTTAGAACCAGTATCTCCGGACGTAGTGGAGTCCTACCTCGAGCAATATCCGGTGATTTTACACAAGTACCTATCAGACTTTTTCCGCAATAGCGATGATAAGATATATGGACCAATATAAGATGGGGTTAGTTCCAAGTGGTATCTCGGACAAAAGGAAATCAACTTTAGCCGTACTGGTCATATTATCGTTGACGGGTTGCAGTTTCAAGGCACTCCGGGACTTTATCAGTTAATTTTCTACAAAGACCCCAATTTCGCTCCCGATGATTTAGAAGCATACCGCCGAATTTTGACAATGACATCGGCTCATAAGAATTCAGCTGGACGACTAAAAGCCTCAAGTCTCTATAAATATACTGAAATCATAAAGCCAATGTTTCCTCCTCCAGGCAAAAAGCAACGTTTCGGCTCTGGTATGAAGTTAACGTACAATACAAAGCCAATGGAGTACGTCTACTGGGATGACCCCAATGAATTGGTTGAGCGGCTGAAACTTCTCATCGCATCCAAAGAGGCTGGCAATACATCTCACAACGAAATAATTGCTATTATAAATGAACTTGAGGAAGCACATATTATACTTGAAAAAAAAATTAACTAGTTTTATTTTCATATATCTAACCCTTCACACTTAGTTAAGATATCAGTTATACTATGCCGTTGAGTAAGTTCGGACGCAGCAACACCGTCCAACAATCGGTGTTTTCACATAACTTTGCATTTATGAAAGTACCGTTTTCCTTTACCTCTGAAGGAAATATCGATGGTGAAAAACTGCGAATAACCAATGTCAAAGCCCCCCAAAAACCCATGGATGCAGTCAACAAGCAGTACGTCGAATGGGAAATTGCCAATGGGATGTCACAAATACGAGACGATTTCCAAGCAGCATACAACAAGTGCAGTGATCTGGTTCAACAAACATTAAATGCGCTTAAACAAACCCAAACGGCGAGCGACATCCAGCTGTCGAATCTACTTGCAAAATGTAACTCACTAGAAATTCACCTCAAGGAAACAATCACAAAATTCGAGGCTGCATTCAATGCCATCAATACTAAGACATCTCAACAATATAAACTCATAGACGAAGTGGAACTTGCTGTGAACCGCAAAGTGATCGATACCGAAGCCGTGTTGAAAACCATACGTGAAGAGAAGGCTACAGAATTTACAGAATTAAATGACCTTAGAAATCGTATTATCGGAGTGGTGCCTGAGCTCTACAAAGACATGCAAAGACTAGATGATGACACAGCTAGTAAGATTTCCACAATAGACTCCAAATTGACAGCTTTTATGAAAATGTTTACTGGCTATAAAAGCTTAACTACAACGCAACTGAATCAAATGAGTAGTGAGCAGAAACATTCTATAGAGACATTAAATCGACAAGTGTCTATCATTAACCGGAAAATCAAAACTGACGTTGATGTATCCCACCACTCAAATAACACCACTCCAGGCTCTTCATAAAACAGTTTCTCAATTACTCTTATAGTTAGTATACAAAATGGTGTCTATAGCGAAACATTCCAAGGAAAAAGTTCAGCTGGTTAAAGAGCTGCATCGTCCTGTGCGAAGAAAGTTTCCACGTCGCCGTGTGATAATCAAAGGTTTCGATGACTTGTGGCAGTCCGATCTCGCACAAATGGATCAGTATGCGAAATCCAATAGAAATTTCAAGTTTTTTCTCGTCGTAATCGATTGCTTTTCAAAGTATGTGTGGGCGAGACCGTTGAAAACGAAGTCAGGTGAAGAGGTGACTCGAGCATTTGAGAGTATTCTCGGGGAACGGCAGCCGAAAAACCTTCAAACCGACCAGGGTAAAGAATATTTCAATAGGCATTTCCAGCAACTTATGAAATCCCACGGGATCAATCATTATAGCACATTTAGTGGTTTGAAAGCCGTAATAGCTGAAAGAACAATCAGAACGCTAAAAGAGCGTCTTTTCAAGTACTTTAGCTTGAATGGGACACACAAATGGATTGATATTTTACCGGAAATCGTCAAAGACTACAACCATCAAAAACATTCCAAGACAAAGATGAGACCTGTGGACATTAATAGAAACAACGCACGCGACATAAGCGTGTACAATAATCTAAAGATTGCTGGTTCTGGAAAACTTAAAGTTGGGGACGTAGTGCGAATCAGCAAGGTCAAGCACTTCTTTGACAAAGGTTATCTACCGAATTGGAGCACTGAATTGTTTAAAATAACTCGCAGAAATATAACTAACCCTGTTACGTACCTCTTGGAAGATATGTCTGGTACACCAATTCAGGGGGTTTCTATGAAGAAGAGCTACAAAAGGCAGTTTACCCGGATGTGTATCTCGTCGAGAAAGTACTGCAACGAAAAGGCAACAAGGTTAAAGTTCGCTGGCTCGGATTTAATTAGACTCATGATTCCTGGATTAATGCTAGCAACAAACTATAGATCTAATTTCTCATCTTGACGTGGGAAACCAATTAGGAGTAGGGATAAATCTATAAAACCGGGAAATATCCCAGACCAGATTTCAGTTTTTATGCAATAGTGACAATGGAATCAGATGAAGGGTATAAAAGTGACTGGAGTGTATACTCTGGTAGAACTGTGGCATTTTCACCCAGTATTCATGAGCACAGCAACAGCAGCAGTTTCGATGTTGAATTTGACAGGAACTGGGATTCCGGGAACAGCAGTGGTGCATCCAGTACGGATTATAGTGGCGACTTGGATCGGGTCCTACAGATGTACGAGAATGCAGCCAATAAGGAACAGTACTACTTATTGCACTCTAGAGTGCCCATGTTGAATTCCCAGTGCGAGGTTCAGTGTGCACTCAGCCCCGCTAGATCCTATACCCCGGTGGTTATATTGCAAAAAACATCCACCGTGGGAGCACCTGTGAAACTTACAATGTCCGCCTTAGAATGGGGAGACGTCATATGTCAGCTCGAGTTTATGAAACGAAACTTTTTCGAGAGCAACTCACCACCCGACTTTACCGAGCCAATAGCTTGCGGCGACTTTTTGCACTTGTCTGAAGTGGGGTATGAAGACGTGAAGCAGATAATGTATCGATATGTGTTTCATAACCATACCATAACCATACCTAGACTATAGTGACGTGTGTGGACTTTTAGATGTAGACTCTATAATTTTAAGTAAAGTGACATCTCTAGAAAAATTAAATTTTTGTAAATTTTATTCCGAAATATTGGATGAAATTTCTACATGGACTTGTTTATTGCGTAAGTTACCTATTGAGAGAATAATAAGAGCATTTTGTTTAGATGACACCTCACAGTTGTGTATTGCATTAAAAGAGCAGTTGTGTTATTATAAAGATGTCATCTTACATGATTTAGAACTTAGAAAAATTAAATAAATGTATAAATTGATTGTTTTGTTTGATTTCATCAGTTGAGAATATGGAGAGTCGTGAGTACTATCGTTCATATCAAAATCGATTACGAACCTTTGATAGTTGGCAATCTGACTATCCTGCTGAAAAGCTAGCCCGAGCAAGCTTCATTTACAAACGCAATGGAATAAGTGAGGATGTCGTTGCATGTCCTTTTTGTCAAACTGAGGGGTACAATTGGCAACCTGGTGACGACCCAATGGCTGACCATTTAGATTGGTCTCCGTATTGTAGTTTTTTTGATCTGGATGACGCTTATCGCATAAATAGACCTGCCATTTACCAGAGCAAAGTAACACTTGAGAGTCGACTTGCAACGTACACCGACTGGCCCATTTCTCTAAGACAAACACCAGAGGAGCTCTCCAAGGCTGGCTTTTTCTACGCGGGATATGGTGACAGGATAAAATGTTACTGTTGTGGGATAGAACTGAAGAATCTCTTACCTTACGATAACATTGAAGAGCTTCATGCAAAAGCGTTCGATAATTGTTTGCTACTTAAAAATAACCCCCCAAACCCCACGGGCTCTAACACTTGTAAAAGTTGCCTCACTAATGACATGACAATTGTTTTTCTCCCTTGTAGGCACTTAGCTAGTTGCTTTGATTGCTCACTGAAGATCGATCACTGTTGCATATGCAGAAAACCTATAGCTGAGTATTTAAAAATCTTTGTATCTTAAATAATAAAATAAAAAGCTTATTTCAAAATATACTGTTTTATTTTAAAAAAAACTCTTGTTTGACATACTTATACAATATATGTACTTTTGACTACAACCAATTACCAAAATTTTACTCTTTTAACAGAATGCAAGTCTTCAATACATTCGTCTTGATTTTTCAGCTCAAATAAAGGACACCAACAAATTGGATAGGAATAGGTTATATTTATCAATCCTACTGTACATGAATCAGGCACAGTAGCTGTCATGATCACAGTATGGCTCAAGAAAGTTGTTATTTAACAAGGTAACCTTAAGTTCTAATGACATATCATATTTATCTACATATTCAAATTCACTTAGAATAAGATCAATATCACCAGTTAAATTTAGATAGGTATCAGTTAAATATTTATATTTGTAAATGGGAAAAAATGTATAACTTCCTCAATTAAAGACCACGGAAGCGGTGCATCATGTACAAATTTTGTTAGTTTTTTCATATTGACGCAAATAGTTTTAAGACAAGCTAGTTGTAAAGTTGGAGTTGCGGTTGTAGCCATAATTTCTAACCCTAGAAAGGAAAATACATATTTACAGATATGCTTAACAATGATCAAAACTCAGAGATAAATGCCCCCATGGTAATGTTTCAAAACAATCATTCATGATATATCTCTTATCGTCGAAGGGGCTGAGGGCAATTTTTGTCTGTTCGATGCTAAAAACATTATGTGCGTAGGACTTAATGCATCGCTGGGATACAGTAGTTTGCTTTTTCTCTTGCAAACATGAGAGATAATCGTTAAAGGTAATTTTATTTTTAACAATATTATATTTTACGCCTTTAGATTTTTTTACGCATTTGCCTCCTAGAATTAAGTATGTATACATCTTTGATCTAAGGCCAACAAAATGGGAAATGATGTAACCACCCTTTGCCTCATCCTTCATTAAACCTAAGACCTTTTTGTTCACCAATGGAATACCATAAACATTATTTGGAGCGTAATTTGAAGTATCAAATCTATGTAATTCAGACTTGATTACTTCCAGATATGCATCATCTGAAATTATTTCAAGGATGTAACTGTCGGTGTCCATATACAAAAGTTTAACACGATCTTGTGGAAATTTTTTATAGATGAAATTATATAGAAAGTCGTACATAATAATTTTAGAGAGTTCCAAAATTGCACATCCAATATACAAGGGTTTATTGAACAACAAGTCAGTTTTGTTAAGTTCAATTGCTACTAGGTTCTCATCAAAAATAACTCGGCTATGAAAAGCTGGAGAAGCAATTAAATTTCCCATTCGCTCACGAGTTTGACAGATCGGTGTTTGCGAATATTTTGGGCTTGCGCCCTTAGAGTGGTATTTAAATCAATATAAGGTTTTAGCCAGGCCGACTGCTGAAATTGTAAAACCCGATGAATTTTAGTGAGAATTAATCCATTCTCGAGAGCTTGTTTTAGATTGCGATAATGAATGATATATTTTTCTTTATTGTGAAGGGTGGTCAGAAGTTTAGGAAGTTTGAAGCCTGGAGGAATTCGTTTTTCGGAACAAAAAGGCAGATCTTTATGCTTGTCATGAAGGTGTTGAGGATATTCAAGATCAACTTCCAAGAAATAGCCAACCTCAGAATCATCTGGTATTTGGGTGACGTCAATATTGGGATCGGTCCATTGAAAGCTACCATAAGGAAGGGGTTGACTTTGGGACCATCCATATAAATTATTGGCGTCCACGTGTAGAATATATTTGGAGGGTTTGCTCGGATTAAAGTTAGGCATATACTTGTTATTAGCCTCGGAAAACCTGTTGGAACATTGTGAAATACCTCCACGAATACCCCGCTCAAGGAACATCAGCATATCAACATCTTGAATTGTTTCAAGTTTAACTTGGGTTTTATAAAGCATACAATCCCATGAGTATCCTGGGATTGTATAATAGTGGGCGAGATCGAGCCCAAATATTTTATGTGCACTCTCCCTGAAATTTTCAAAGACATCGGTTAGGAGAAGAATGTCGGTTTTCAAATATAATTCCATGTAATCCCTGAGATTTCTACAATTGAACTTACGCCATATTGTTTGCGCGTGATCATAAGCTTCTTGACTGACATTTGAATCATATAGTTTGTTATAAAATTTTTCCAAAGGAGGTAACTGAGTTTCGTTTAATTTAATATCGGAATCTATGTAGTCATAAGGGAATATTCCCTTTCTCATAAGGAGCGCTAGTCTGTCAGAATCTAAGTCGGAAAATTCATTCTTGAGATTAGAAAACTGGTGAGGCTGTAAATATGATGCTAACTCCTCCAATGAAGAATCGAGGAACCTAAATGAATCAATAAAGCGGAATTTTATTTTGCTATTTTTATCATGCTTATATATATTTCTCTTTATTGCATGGAAGTAGAGTTATATGATCGTGCTTGGCTAGATCGCGAATAATAAAGTGGCTGTCATATCCACTTAGGTTGTGGAAGACCACTGGAACGAAAAAGGACTCCCTGTACCTGAGGTTGCAGGAATTATGTGAATAGCCTCTAAATGCGCCGGAAAGGTGACTATGTTCCCTAACTATCTTATCCTGAGGTAAAAAGGGTTTTTCACAAATATGACATTGACTAGAAGCATCTCTCAAGCTAACCTCTACATTGAGAGGCACAACATCAGTTAATTTAGATTGAACGAATTTAGCTAAATCAGACATTTCTGAAGCAAACCACTCCATACAATCTAATCCAGAGTAATTCCTATAATACGATAGGCTATCGTCATAGAAACATTTAAAATAATAACTTGCAGCTACTGCAATATGTTTTTGATATTTACGGGTTTTGGATGCAGAAGTAGTATCGGAAACATGCTGAAGAATTGACTCAAAGTCCCCATAAACAACGAAGGGAAGTCTCTCCTTATGACTATAATTTTTAAACTCAATGTGATGATATTTTGGAAATGAAATTTTACAGTTATTCATATCTTTACAGTAAATTGAATGACTGTCAAGTTTACCTTGACTACTGAAGTAATTCAAGCAACGGTCACATATAAATTTTTTATTACGTTTCATTGTAAGTTGAGATGAAACAAGACGTGACAAATTTTTAATCAGACAAAAATGGTACTTTATTTCTTGCTCATCCTCATCAGCACCATTGGTCCTAGCGATTACCTCTATGTCATTACCAAATTCATTAGTTTTAGGAAAATATTTGTTTTGAATCATGAGTAAATTAACGTGATTTTCTAATTTATTCTTTGTGATTAAAACTGGGGCTGTTTGGAGATACTCTTTATCTTTGACTTTTAATAATTCTAAGATATATACATTTACAGAAATATGATTTAATTTTTCAAATTTGCTTACTTGCTTCAAAGTCATAGGAAATGTCAAATCTGTTAAATTTAGTACCGCTGATGGATGAGGATAAGATGATGTTCGATCAGGGTGGTGTCTATAGCCAATTGGATGCAAATGAGCAACAATACTCCAGGCAAAGCACAAATTGTCAGCATAATTTTTGATGTAAACTACGGCATGTTTTTTTACAATTTCTTCAGGGAGTTTTATAAAAGAGGAGGCCCCGTTACCCATTTCAACCTTATTTATGTTGATTTCTAAGTTTAAAATTTTATATAATGCCCATCCCGACATTTTCTCTGAAAATTCCTCTAATTTTCTTAAAATCTGTCCTTGAACATTTGTGAAAAACCACTCCTGTAAATTTATCCCACTATCAATATTTGCGTTTTTCGTGTTAAAAAATTTATAACCTATCACTTCAGACATACCTGATTTCTTTATGAATTCTCCGCAGAATATAGCATTAACTTTAATGATACGCATTGCTTTTAA
Organism: Octodonta nipae; assembly: GCA_034190945.1. NCBI lineage: Eukaryota > Metazoa > Arthropoda > Insecta > Coleoptera > Chrysomelidae > Octodonta > Octodonta nipae. Next base: position 58,373,290 of record CM067222.1, read on the forward strand.
AGCATTATTAATCCTAGACTTAAATAGGAAAAACGCATCTTCCAAAAAGCGTAAAATATCAATATGTTCAATATTAATAATTACCCCGGTTCTAATTCTGGATGAAAAAGCAGACTCTAAATTTTCCCATTTTACACGACTACTCCGTTTATTGTGTATATTATTGGCCCCAGCCCCCTGTTTGCGGTTTGAATAAAGTTTAAGCTGATTTCTAAATCTTTTAATGTGAGCTAAGTGTGTTTGTAATTTATTCCAATATTTAAATTGGAATTTTTAATAGTTCTGTTGCATAAAATCAGTTGTTTTCTACTTAATTTTAACCAACGTGAACTTTGCTCTGGAGCACACGGTTTGTTTTCAATGAAAATTAAATTTGTTTTCTGAATGTTATTTGTGGCATCTTCTAGTTTATTTTAGATTTTCTTGGGAATAATACCACATCAGAGTTCAAACTTGTGTATATTTTAAAACCAAACGTTTCAAAATCCTGTCGGATTTCGTTTTCAATGGATATAAATTTATATTTATATTTATTTCAATTTTACTTTATAAATTTATATCCATTGAAAACGAAATCCGACAGGATTTTGAAACGTTTGGTTTTAAAATATACACAAGTTTGAACTCTGATGTGGTATTATTCCCAAGAAAATCTAAAATAAAATTAAATTTGCTGCACATCTAAATTTTTTAACAATTTTATCGCTAATTTGGACTATTTGCTCAGAATTCATTTTGATCACCCTCACAATATAAAAATATTATACAAATATTTAACTAACTACTTACAACTAATAATCTCGCACTAACCCTCTTGGCTAATTTCGAATAGCACCCTGGGATGAAGTCCACCTCCAAGCTCCTGCAGTCCGATGAAATTAATATATAATTTCCCCTGAGATAATTGGGCTAGATAGGGCTTATACGTGTCCGTGACCCGTTTTGGCAAAAAGGCCACGTGATCCTCTAGCTCTATCAAGATCGTTTCCCCAAATTTCGGCTTGACCAATTATTAGATATTTTTTCCCTGGCTGCAGGTCTTGGATTTTGATGCTCGGCTTGTTCACAGCTTCTACGGAGGACACGGCATAAATTTTTGATAGGAAATCCATTTCTATAAAAAATACACACAACCTAATATTTGTTTATTTATAAAATCATTTGTGAAACTCACCTTTTAGTTTAGAAATCGGTCTAAAATTTACTAGTACTACAATAGAATGCTGTGCGCTCCAAAGATGCCTCAACTACTTAACTAGTTGCGAAAGACCCACTATAAGGTTATTGTAGGAAGAGTAGATTAAATCTGCAATTAAAAATACATGGATATGAGAAATATATTTTCATATTTCTAATTTTATTTGACAAATACACACAACCTAATATTTGTTTATTTATAAAATCATTTGTGAAACTCACCTTTTAGTTTGGAAATCGGTCTAAAATTTACTAGTACTACAATAGAATGCTGTGCGCTCCAAAGATGCCTCAACTACTTAACTAGTTGCGAAAGACCCACTATAAGGTTATTGTAGGAAGAGTAGATTAAATCTGCAATTAAAAATACATGGATATGAGAAATATATTTTCACATTTCTAATTTTATTTGAGATATATATTTTCACATTTCATAAAGTTATTTTAATATTTAATAAAGAAATTAAGAATTCAAAAATGTTAGGATTAATTTTATATATACAATTACTTCAAATGAAAGTAGAAAACTCAAAAGGATGCTTAAAACACCTAAAAAAGGTGCGTATTATATTCAATAGGATCACTCGGACATTCAATTTAAAAAAGGTGTAAAATTTGAAGATATAATTCACATTTCATAAAGATATTAAAAATTAAGAATTCAAAAATGCTAGGATTAATTTTATTAATTCAAATGAAAGTAGAAAACTCAAAAGATATAATGTTAAATAAATACTTACATATTTTATAAAATACACCCACTAAGAAACTGTACTTGTATCTTCGAACACTTGATAAAGAGTAATACTAATTTCCTAAATCTCGCTTATTTATTTCACCACAGTAACCGGGTCGATCGTTAATTAGATATTCTACTTTTTCAGATATTTTGTTTGTCTTCAAAACAACATTTCTTATCTTCTTTACGAAGTTTCGAAATATGCCTTAAAATGTTATGGTAATAAATATATAATTAAATACTGATAATCACATTCTCAGGGTCAGGTCAGTGCGACTAATTCCATATTTGGTCGGGCGCCCGGCGTAATCTTGTTTTCGTCTTTTGAAAATGTTTCGTAATCTCGCTGGGATATTTAACTAATTAGTGTTTATCGTATTTTTTCTTCAAAACAGCATTCATATCTTTTTTCGAAGTTTCGAAATATGCGTTAAAATGTTATGGTAATATATAGTTTTAAATACTGCTAATCGTATTCTCGGGGCCAGGTCAGTGCGATTAATTCCATATTTGGTCGAGCGCCGGCGCAATCTTGTTTTCGTCGTTGGGCAAAATGTTTCGTAATGACGTTGGGATATTTAACTAATTAGTGGTAATCGTATTTTTTAGTCTCCGAGACCAATATATTTGTTTTGTATTTACCAAATAAGGTTCTGAAATTGAATCGTTAATTATGTATATTACTGACTTGCGATATATTCTTGACTTCGAGGTCGACAGAATTATCGTTGTGTTAATGAACTAATTACATATTGTTGATTTTCATTTAGTAAATTTGGATGGTTGGGAATAAATGATTTAAAATAAAAATTCGGATCTCTGGAATATCAGTTCTTCTAACACGATTATTTCAGTAATAAAACAATTAAATATAACTTCCTGTTCCAGGTAGTTGATTATTATTTGCGGATCTTAAGTTTAGATGACATATTTATATCTGCACGTGTTTATCAAAGAACATTTTCTTTCAACTTTTCTAAAATATCGGTAATGAGTATTTTTTAGCGATATTCTACAAAGATCTATGGTAGTGAAAAATATCTTTTATATATTATTTACAATCAAACTTTGCATATCGAGTTCAGTTTCAATTGTTCACTCAAAGCAAACGGTGGCTATGAATTTAGAAAAATTAATGACTGACATCAAGCGTTTTAAATTTGATGATCATTCGCTGACAACTCGTAGAATACAGCCCAAAGATTTAACTGGAAAACTTAATCCCTCCGTTGGTTTCTATGAAGTACCTGACGTTTTATCAATTAATATTACGGAAAATCATGTTACTCTCAAATCTCCGAAAGCAACTATTGATCTAGCTCCCGAGAGCTTTAAAGTTTTCAAGACGTACTTGGAGTATGCTTATCGATTTGACAATGATGCTGAAATGGGAAAGGATGATCCTGAAAGCCTGTGGGATGAACAAGAACGATTACCAGATAGCTATATATCTCTTGGAATATGGTTCAATGATGGCTACCTTTCTGTATCGAACACGACCAAACCTATGTCATGTATAAAGTTATCAATACCTGATGCTCTTAAAATTCACAAAGTCTTGTATTTAAAATAAATGTAGTTAAACACTGTTCTTGTTTTATTTATTTTTTATTTCCAGTAGAGATGCAACTATAAAGATATTCTAATTATTTCAGACTTTCACCGCAAAATCAATTTTTAAAATTATCGTTCATTTAGTATTTAATTCTAAGTAATTACTATTTATATACCAAACATTAGGTTCTCTATATTAATTTCGCAAAATTTTACAAGTCCCAAAATTTACGCTCGACCTGATGCAAACAATGTAACATATTAATATATACACACACAAATATTTTTATTCCTAGATCCCATATCCCGACTTCTAATATCCCGACTTTTACCCCCGAAATCCAATTTCCCGACTTTCACCCCCCGAAATCCAATTTCTCGCATTTTCACACCAAATAACATATTCCTACAAACAACACTCTGATAACCACCATCTAAAAAACCGCACATAGCCATCAACCAAAATACAACATTATTCAACTGGCTTGCCAGCCCATATAGTGGAAACTTCAACGCACACACCGCCGTCCCGGGCTCGAAACCCAACCAATGCTTTTTTCTATTTACTTACCACAACCGCCGCATGATGGCGCCATTTTTATTCAAACAGCCAATACCTGCGCGCGCCGCAACCCGCAACAAAACAATTTCAATTTAAAATTTCAACAACCAACGTTCCCGCCGTTACGGCCCTCGTTTTGGCGTTGAAGTAACCTTGCTCATCTACTTACCGCAAACTTAACGAACTTACAGTCAATGACAAGTACCCTCTACCCAACATCTCAGACTTACTAGACTAACTAGGCAAATGCCAGTACTTTACGACTCTTGACCTCGCCTCTGGTTTCCACCAGATAGAAATAGACCCAAAAGACATCGCGAAAACTGCATTCACTGTCGAGAACGGACATTTTGAGTTCGTCCGGATGCCCTTCGGATTGAAGAATGCTCCTTCTACCTTTCAAAGGGTGATGGATAACATTCTTATGGGAATCCAGAATGAAAGATGTCTGGTTTACATGGATGACATAATCATTTACTCGCCTACAATACATGACCATCTGTCACGACTGACAGACGTATTTAAAAGACTCAGAAAGGCTAACCTTAAAATACAGCCTGACAAATGCGAATTTCTCCGCAAGGAGGTCGCTTACTTAGGACATCTTATAACTAAAGACGGTGTAAAACCCAATCCATCAAAAGTTGACTGTATTTTAAACTTTCCACAACCAAAGAACCCTAAAGACATAAAATCCTTCTTAGGGCTTGCTGGTTATTACCGTAGGTTCATTTCTAACTTTGCAAAAATCTCCAAACCACTAACGAAACTATTACAAAAAGACCAACCGTTCAATTTTAACGAAGAGTGCGTAAAATCCTTCAATGAACTAAAACGAACATTGACTTCCACCCCTATACTCATTTACCCAAATTTTGACGAACCGTTTATACTGACTACAGACGCCAGCGCTTTTGCTATCGGCGCCGTATTATCTCAAGGGCCAATAGGTAAGGATTTACCGATTGGATATGCTCCTAGGACCCTTTGTAAAGCCGAAACCCGGTACTCCACCATTGAGCGAGAGCTCTTAGCCATTGTCTAGGCGGTTAAGCATTTTCGTCCGATAATCTATGGCCGTAAGTTCCTACTACTGACCGATCATCGCCCCGTTAACCTGGCTATTTTCTATAAAAGATCCCGGTAGTAGACTTGCCCGATGGAGACTCAAACTAGAAGAATACGACTATGAAATTATTTACAAGCCTGGTAAAGTTAATAAGAACGCTGATGCTTTATCACGGATTAAAATTAACCATCTTGACGAATGTTCATCATTTCAGTCAAAATCAAAACTAACACCCTTCAAAATCCTACCCCTAAACGACGAATCTGAAGACGACAGTCCTGAACCCGAACAAAATGAAATATCTCTTGAAACTATGTCCGAAGAATTTAAAACCTTTATAGAACGTTATAAAACTACTTCTTTAATTGACTACAGCAAAATTGAATTCTCCAACTGTCAACTATTAGACAAAACAAATAAAAACATTTTAATTTTCCCCCAATCATCCAATCTTCAGGAATTTCATCACGACATTTTCGAAGACATTTTCGAAGAAGTCGCTGACTTCGAAACCTTTAAAATTAATGTATTCGCCAGCAAAACCGTAAGCAGAAGGCAATATTTCATAATCCCACTTCCAAATGATCCTGACATTGTAAATGAAGTTCTTTTTGCATCAATATACAAACATCAAGATACTTTATCTCCATCTAAAACATACTGTGTCGAAAACAATCTCGATCTTCCGATTCTTGAGATGCTCTCTTTCATTTTCGCTGAAAAGGAAATCAAATGGAAAATTTGCCAAAACGTTACAAAAACCCCCGAAAAGGACGAAATACCGCTGATCCTTGAACGATATCATAACGGGAAAAATAACTTGCACCGCGGCATTAACGAAACCGTCCGCCGTATTAAAGAAATGTACACCTGGCCAAGTTTCACAAAAGACATTGAAAATTTTGTTAAAAACTGCGAAAAAAAAACGTGTCGCAAAAATCTAGACAATCCCCTCGTCATTACGGAAACGCCTAAAACACCGTTTGAGCGAATTATTATCGACATACTAGAAATACCTAACAGGAACTATATCTTATCTGTAAGAAACGAACTGACAAAATACTCGCAAGCTTATGCTTTGGCAGACAAATCAGCCAAATCAGTTGTCAGTACTATGATGTTATACTTTCAACATTTTGGTACACCATTGCGTATCCATTGTGACTAGGGTAGGGAATTTGACAACGCTATATTCAAAGACTTGTGTAAACTGTACGACATTAAACTAACTTATTCAAGCGTAGGACATCCGCAAACAAATGGCTCTGTAGAACGATTTCATTCTACTTTGTTAGAAATGATTCGAATCCATAAAGCCGAAAATCCAGATGAACATCCCCTAAATGTACTCCCGTATGCGGTTATTGCTTACAATAACTCGACAAACAAAACCCATGGCTTTTCGCCTTACGAACTAGTGTTTGGACATACGTCCAGCAGACCACCTGAAACCACTTACAACCATAAGGAACTGATTAGTAAATATATACGAGACTTGAACAATCGGATTTCCTATTACTACAAAGTAGCCCGCGGAAAAACTGACTTACAAAAACAAAAGGCTAAAGAACGTTTTGATAAACACGTTTCCGACAAACTTCCCGAATTTAAAATTGGTGACAAAGTTTACGTCAAGGAATCCCAAATTAAAGACAAACTTCATAACAAATTTAACGGTCCATTCCAAATTTTAGACATTCACAATAATTCAGCCACACTTTTAAATCTCAAAACAAACCAACGAACGAAAGTTAACTTCGACAGAATGAAACTCTATTCTGAAAACTAACTTTCTTTTCAGGTTACTACTGCTGTTCGGATCAGCAATCTCACAGTTCAACATCAAATCAATAAACAACACTCTTGGTATTTACTATCACGACGAAACTAGAATAGTCATCTCCAACGATAAATGGACATTACTAGTTCATCGTAACTTGACGATACTCAAAGAAATCTTTGAAAATAACAACAGAATCCTCAAAACATTAGAAAACACTGTCGATCCCATCCCAGGTTTCAAATTTCATGACACAAGTGCATTCCGAATTGATGTACAAACTCACATCAGTCTCTTATCCCAAATTTCAGATTCAATTAAAACTAAATTTTCAGAAATATTCATGGACACTAAACGGTGTAGGAACTATCTTTAAAGCCATCACTGGAAACCTTGACGCAACCGATGGCGCATTTTTCACAGATAGTATCAACAAACTTAATCAGGGACAATTACAAGTAGAGAATCTGCTAAAAAATCAAATAAGCATAACTACCTCTATCATCAAAACTTTCAATGAAACCATTCAGAAACTCCAAATTGACGAAGCAAACTTTAACGAAAACATTGACGCAATCAATTTGGCAATACATACTCTAAACGACAAAATAGCCCTTGTCTTCTAAACGTTGTTTGTGGCATATTCTTGATAACTTATATGTTTCTTTGGGGAATAACACCACAATAGAAATAAAACTACGTATATTGCAGGAATACCAAACGTTTCAAAGAATAGACTTTCATTAATAAACAAAATTCCGGGGGGTACAGTCGTCTCTGACGTAAATGGCAAAAATCAGGGAAATAGACATTTGCCCCTTACCAACCCGCACTGAGGCAGCGTGGTAAGGTATGCCTCATATCCCCTGTAAAATTCTAAGAATATTCTTCGTCTTCTCAATCCTTCGAGACAATTCTTCTTACAAAAAGACCTTAAGCTCTTTATCTGTTCCCCCAAGACCTTAAGTGTCTCCGATTAGCTCTTCAGCTTTCGCTTCATTAATACATTCCGTTACGAGTCTAGTTATACAAAGGCCAATTCCTCAACCTCTAGCCTTGAGTTTCCGATAAAAACTGCCAAAATTATGCTCGTCTTCCCAATCCTTCGAGCCAGTTCTTCAATTCTTCAGTCCTACACTTCTTCTTCTTCTTCATTTCAGTTAGTAAAACCGACCATTTGCCCACCTACCTTCAATTCTCTTCAATACAGTCCTTCAGTCCTTCTCACAGATCTTAAGCTCTTCTTCTTCTTCCTCTCTTCTCAAGACCTTAAGTTCTCCATTTCCACAGCTCTTCAAGTTCCTCTGCAATCTTTCAATTCTTCAGGGAGGCTACACCATGAAAAATTGGTTGAATATAGCTGCATGATGATATACATATCTCCCTGTGTGTGTGTGTGTGTGTGTGTATACCGTATACCCGCTAAAACCCTAACCTCTTTCTCCTACAACCATGGTCCCCTGCGGCACTCTTATTCAATACTACTTCGCAAGGGTGGTTCATTGCAGATGTTAACTGCTCTTACATTGAAAGCCTCTAAAGCCTACTCCTCGAAGGTATCGCGGAGTTCTTTGAGGATAGTCTCCGCGTAATCTGATACCAAGTTCCAGGCTTGGGGGCCCTTCAGCATGGCTTCTACTAATTGTTCTGGAACGATATTAGTCTCCAGAATCCTCTCCACTTCAGCACGTTGATCCTGAAACCGGGGGCAGGAGAAGAACACGTGTTCCGCGTCCTCTATCACGTCCGTACAGTGTGGGCAGTTTGGGGAGTTTGCCCTCCTGAACCTGTGCAGGTATGCTCGAAAGCATCCATGTCCAGTCAGGAGTTGAGTGATGTAGAACCCAACCTCCCCATGCTGGCGGTTGACCCAACGACTGATGTTAGGTATCAATCGATATGTCCACCTGCCTTTAGTAGAGCTGTCCCACCTCTCCTGCCATTGCCCTAGACTTATGGCTCTTTCATCGCTGTTTCCTGTCGGCTGGTCTTTTTCTAACTTTCTGCGATAAAGCCGTCCCCTTTCTGCAGCCAGGATGTCGATTGGCAGGGTAGAGGCAATCACACTCACCGCCTCGTAAGACACAGTGCGGTAGGATGATGCCACTCGAATCGCTGAGAGCCGCTGGACTGATTTCATTTTCCGGCGGTACGATGGTAGCTCGAGCGATTTCTCCCATACCGGTGCCCTGTACAACAAAACAGAAGTAGTTACTGTTGCCAGTAGCTGTCTTCTTATCTGTCTAGGGCCTCCGACATTCGGCATTATTCTAGATAATGCCCCCTGTACCCCAGCTGCTTTCTTGCTGGCCGCGATTATGTGCTCTTTGAAGTTGAGCCGTGTGTCCAGGAGCACCCCCAAATAGCTGATGAAGGGCTGCGACTGTATGTAGGTGTCGCCTATTTTGAGGGTGATGGTTTCCCTTGCCTTTCGACTGCTAACAAGAAGTGTTTCGGTCTTTTGCTCTGCTAAACTCAAGTCCGCTGAGAGCATCCAATGCTGAATTGTGGCTATAGCGAATGAGAAGGTTGTTTGTATCTCCTCTATGTGCTTGCGCACTATGATCAATGCCACATCATCGGCGAATGCCACTAGCCTGACGCCCTCAGGCAGACCGAGCAGGAGCAGGTCGTTGTACATTACGTTCCATAAGAGGGGGCCAAGAACAGAGCCCTGAGGTACACCTCCTGTGATCTTATAGTCGACTTGCCCATTTTCAGTTTGGTACAATAAGATGCGGTCCTTGAAATACGCTGAAACCATTCTCCGCAAGTACTGAGGAACTTCCATCCTAGCAAGAGCCTCCAAAATGCGGTCCCAGCGGGCCGAGTTAAAAGCGTTCTTGATATCCAGGGTGGCTATTAGACAGTACTTTTTTCCACCTCTTCTCCATCTCTTTCCCGAGATAGCCTCTCTGGCGATGTTGGTAACGAGTGTCACGGCATCGATGGTTGATCTCCCCTTTCTGAACCCAAATTGGTTGGTGGAAAGTTTTGGCTCAACGTAGGGCTCCAGCCTATCTGCTATTATTCTTTCAAGGAGTTTTCCCGCAGAGTCCAACATACAGAGGGGACGATATGATGACGGTTCGTCTGGAGGTTTCTTTCCCCCTTTAGGTAGGAGCACAAGCCTCTGCTTTTTCCACTTAGTCGGGAAAACCCCCTGCTTTAGGCAGGTCTCATACATGTGTAGAAACATGTCAGGCCTATTGGCTATGGCGCATTTTAGCGCGATGTTAGGTATGCCATCTGGACCGGGAGCCTTACCGTTTTGGAGCCGGTTGCACGCGCCCATCAGCTCATTCATAGTCACTGGTGGTATATCTTCGTCCCTCACCTGCCACGAAGGATAAGCGGGTAGCTCAGGCTTCGCAGGAAACAAGTGAGTGACAATGCGGTGCAATGATTCGGGGCAGTTCGTTGATGTCATGGGAGGGGCCTTAATTTTATGCATAACGATTTTATACGGTTTTCCCCATGGATCTTGATTAACTTCGTCACACAACTCCTTCCAGTAGGATCTCTTGCTTGAGAGAATGGCTCTTCGTAGTTGTTGTCTTTTGATCTCATAGTCGAGCCTTAGTTCTTCTGTTGTGACCCTGTCGCGTCTCCGTGCTCGTTGATGCAGCCTTCGTGCTTTGAGACACTCTCGTCGGTGTTGTGAGATCGTGTCATTCCACCAGTAAACTGGTGGGCGGCTGTTGTTCTGCCGTCTCCTTGGCATGGATGCATCGCAGGACTTGACAATGCTTGTCATTACCTCTTTGGCAGTGGCTTCTGCGCTTGTTGCTATTGACACTGGTTCCTGCTCCATAACCAAGGCGAATGAATCAGCATCGAAAGCATTTTTGTTCCAACCGACTGGCTGTGACCTCGCACGACTGACACACAATCTTCGTTTGGGAGTGGTGTTGATTTCCCATATAATAGCTTGGTGGTCGCTATTAGTAAACTCCTCATCGACCCGCCATTCACAGCCCCCTTTAATTAGGTTGCTGCTAACGAAAGTCACATCAATAATGGAGCTGGCTGTGCCTTTGCGATATGTGCTTACGTCTCCTGTGTTGAGGAGTACCAGGTTGAGCGAAGACATGGTCTCAAGGAGAGCTCGTCCTCTCGCGCTCGTTTCCCGGCATCCCCAGTCAATTGCCCAGGCGTTGAAATCTCCTGCGATGGCGACCGATTCACGCTTCCGTACATCCTCCGCCAAGGTGTCCAAGAATAACTCGAACTCCTCGAGCTGTGCACTAGGAGGTGCATAGCAGCTATAGAAGTGAACCCCTCCCACTTTGGCTCTCACAAGCCATGGTTCGGGGGTATTTGGGAGTTGTTGGAACGGAAGTTTACCGCAAGCCCATATCGCTGCTCTGTCCGTTGTGTCATTTACCCAGGACAGGGTGTCGAAGTTTTTGTACTGCTCGCAGATTATGGCTACGTCGCAATCCAATTCCCGCACCCGCTGTACCAGTAGGTCTTGGGCTGCTTCGCAATGGTTGAGGTTGAGTTGCAGTACTTTCATTTACGGGCTTGTGCTGCTCTCATCGCCTGTTGGTAGATCGGACATTTCCAACTACCCGCAACGTGCCGGCAGTCTGACCTACTATCTTTCTCTTTGCAGAGTAAGCACTTGGCAGGTTGTTGACAAGCCGAGGCATTGTGACCAGCGCCTCCGCATCTGTGACAACAACTGCTTCGGTCAGTCTTGCCTCTGCACGCCTGGGCGTTGTGCCCAAAGTGCCAGCATTTGAAGCACCGTCGAAGGCTGATCCTCTCGCGAACACGTACTGTGCCCCACGCAAGTTTCAGCTTTCCAAGTGCGATGGCTTTCTTGGCCTGGACCTCTGGGAGACAAACAACTGCCGTTTGTGTTGATCTATATGCCCGTCGAAGTGATTTCACTGCCTCCTCAGTGATCTCTGCCAGGCCGTCGATATTATCTTTGAGCAGGTTTACTACCTCTTCCTTGGTACTGATCTCGTCCAGGTCTTTAATTTCAATCTCGATTTGGGGTATTCGAGATTGTACAGTGGCCCCGTTTGGGAGCTTATTCTTGATGGCGTTACAATAGCGCTCCATCTCCTGAGCGTCTGCCTTGGCGAATAACAAAAGTAGATCTCCCTTAGCTGTTCGTCGGATCTTATTGACTTTTTTGCCTATATCCTGCAAGGTGGGATCATTCTTGATACCTCGCAAGATATCTGCATGGGAGCTCTTCTCGCCTTTCTTTATAAGCAGCGTACAATGTTGGGCTGGTTTTTGCTTATTGGTCCTCGGGGCCTTTTTCCGCTTTACCACTTGCCAGTCAGTCGACTGGTTTGAAGGTTGTTTTTTGGTCTGCGGTTTAAACTTGGGTTTTAATCCATTGTTTCGCCCCGCTTCTGAATTGACCACCCTACTTGTTGTTGCCTGGGTGGTTTGCCCGATGTTCTGGCAACCTTCTTTACCGGGCTTTAGCTTGCTAGGTAGCACCGGTTTAAGAGTTTTAACTAGTGGTGCCTTACTTGATGGGGCTACTGAAGGCGAGGCCTTCGGTGGCGAGGTCCTTGCTACTGAGGCTACTTTTATTGAAGCCGCCTGCTTTGGGGCCGCCGGTGTTGATGCAGTCGGTTTTGAGTTGGCTGCTTTTGAGGCAGCCGCTTTTGGGACCTCCTTTTGCTTTTCACCTTGTGTCTGAGTGTTTGACACCTTTACTGGCGATGTCTGTGTTGTAGCAGGTTTCGCTACAGGAGGTGGCCGCGTCGTTGACGTCAGATATTTGTCATATTCTAACTTAATGGCGTGTGCCAGTTTCTTGATCTCGTGATGTACATTGTGCCTAGGCCCAATGAACTTCAAGAGCTCATCGATCTTTGCTCCTAATTTGTTTGGAGCGCCACTCTCAGTTGTGGCCCTTTGGGAGGCGTCAACTGCACTATCCGCCTTTTGGAGGACTTGGCTGAATAGTGTCTTGCTGCCAGCTCTAGTTTTAATGGTCGATGTTGTACCATTAGCAGTGTTCTTATTCTTCTTGTCACCATGTGACGGAACCAGTGATAATTCGCTCCCCCCAGAATCCGTGGAGCGTGCACCGGCCACCGAGGCTTTCACTCGATCGGAACCGGTGGTGGGATTATCCTCTGCAGAGGTACCCACCTGGGGTATTAAGTTGACCTTATCACCCATATCCATGAATGGTTTATTTTCGGGGTTCCTTCCCCTATCTGGTTTTGGTCCGCCCTGAGGAAATCCTCAGTACTCCCCATTGCTGGAGAGCGTTCCCCTATCCGCCACCTGGGGAGGCGCCCGGTAGTGGACCAACAACCACCCCGGGTGTGTGTGTGTGTGTGCGTGCGCGTGTGCGTGTGCGTGTTCGGTGGTTTCCGGGAATTCAACCGCGTAGTTGATAACTGATCCCTGCCGGGATCGATGGTAAAATGACGACTTCTCGGCAGAGTCACATCTGACCTCTGAAGGTCGGTTCGCATAATTCACGTAGCCTTCTGCTTTCGCTTCTAGTTACTCAGTTACTCGAATACTAAGATTTTCAGGAGCGCCCACCCTGTTATATAGTCGCGGCTCGGCGCCTATCGGTTAGCACCGTGAACGGTTGCGTGTGATTTGCCTTTGGCGCTCAGTGGCCATGCCTACCGCTTGCCGATTGGTTATTTCCGGTTGAGTTGAGAAAGTACGGTGTTTAATAGAATTTTCCAACAATTCGATAAGTTCTGGATTTCATTGCGTGCGTTTAGACAGTGAGGCCTCTTTGCTATTTAAATTGCACAGGGAGTGTACGAGATTCCATGTGCAGACTGTCATAAAACCTACGTGGGGCAAACTAACAGAAGAATTCAAGCTAGACGTGATGAACACCAGAACGCCATAAGAAAGCAGGAAAAAAACAACATCCATTGCGGAACACGCCACCACGACGTCACACCGAATAGACTATGAGAACACCAGAGTACTGGCAAATATAGATCACCCGAAATCAAGACTCGCAAGAGAGGCAATTGAAATAGCGAAGAGGTCTCACAGTCTAAACGCACGCAATGAAATCCAGAACTCATTTAATTGTAGGAAAATTCTATTAAACACCGTACCGGCTCGGACTCGTCCTATAACAACTCAACCGGAAATAACCAATCGGCAAGCGGTAGGCGTGGCCACTGTGCGCCAAGAGCCAATCACACGAAGACCGACCTGAAGAGGGCAGATGTGACTCTGCCAAAACGTCGTCATTTTACCAACGATCCTGGTAGGGATCAGTTATCCACTACGCGGTTGAATTCCCGGAAACCACCGAACACATTTAGTGCCCGCGAAATGTGGATGATACATTTGTGATTTTGGCCTCATGGGAGGGAACACCTTAACACATTTTTAGACCACCTTAATGGCATCCATCACAAAATAAAATTTATCATGGAGGTTGAAGCCAACAATCCTTGATGTTCTGATAAATAGGAAGGAAGATGGAACCCTTGGCCATACAGTATATAGGTAAGCAACTCACACCAACAGATACCTTCATGCTAATTCTCATCACCACCCAGCCCAACTACAAGCCGTTGTCAAGACTTTACTAACCAAATCACAAAGACTAGCTGACCAAGATAACATCAGACAGGAAATCGACAGTTTAAAAACCGCTCTGAGACAAAACGGATTTACAGACCGAAATATACAAAGAGCCCTAAAGTCAAAACCGAGACAAAAAGACGAGGAGCATGAGACACCAATAACCAAGGCTTATTTACCGTATGTCAAGGGTACCACGGACAGTATTGCAAGAATTCTACGGAGGCACAATATCGATACTATTTTCAATACAAAGAGAAAAATAAGCCCGGTGTTGAGGACTACGAAGACGAGGATCCCTTTAGAACAACAGGGAGTGTACGAGATTCCATGTGCAGACTGTCATAAAACCTATTTGGGGCATACTAACAGAAGAATTCAAGCTAGACATGATGAACACCAGAACGCCATAAGAAAACACCAGAGTACTGGCAAATATAGATCACCCAAAGTCAAGACTCGTAAGAGAGGCAATTGAAATAGCGAAGAAGCCTCACAGTCTAAACGCACGCAATGAAATCCAGAAATTATCGAATTGTTGGAAAATTCTATTAAACACCGTACTTTCCCAGACTCGTCCTATAATAACACAACCGGAAATAACCAATCGGCAAGCGGTAGGCGTGGCCACTGAGCGCCAAGGGCCAATCACACGAAGCCGTTCACGGTGCCAACCGATAGGCGCCGAACCGCGATTATGTAAGAGGGCGGGCGCTCCTGAAAATCTTAGTATTCGAGTAACTGAGTAATTAGAAGCGAAAGCAGAAAGCTACGAAAATTATGCGAACCGACCTGAAGAGGGCAGATGTGACTGCCGAAACGTCGTTATTTTACCGTTTGAGTGCAAAGATTTTGAAGAACAATACTTCAGGCAAAAACAAATCAAAAAGCTTTATAACATTTTCTAAAATAAACTATAGTTTTGCCAAAAAGGACACATAAAGTTAGAGTTTATGTAGCCCTTGCTACAGTGAATAATACAATAATTTCGATTTCAAAATGTCGGTAAATCTAAATATGTAAATACTCAATAGCTTATACATCTTTAATAGCCACATTAAAAATGAAAATTGATTATTTAAACTCGAAATATGCTTTTATAATTTAGTGTAAGTTTCTTCGAATAGATATGGCAACGTGGCATTTTACTTTAACGACGACTGAGAGTTACGCTGTTTTTTGCGATATCGATTCTTGTAAATAAGAATAGATAAACGGTAAAGTGATTTGAATGATATCTATTTGGTGTAAACTTCGTAGTTTGCTTTCCAATTAATATATTTTTTAAATAAATAAAATCGGTTGTGATTAGTGTGTAAGTTCGAAAATTAAGAATAGTGCGACAGTATTTATTTGTGATAAATAATGACCGATTATACAATTAGGGAAATACATGACATGCTCTTAATTTATGGGGAAACCAGACGTAATTGCAGAATAGCAAGAATGTTATACAGGGAAAGGTTTCCAAACAGACGCCTGCCCAATGCTAGGACATTCGTAGCTGTTTCGCAGAGGCTTCTGGAAACAGGTAGTGTAATACCACAAATAAACAATCACGGACCACAGCGACATAATCGTATCTTAGCTGCTGAGGATCAAATACTAGACCTTATCGACATCAACCCATATCGTATCACACGGAATATTGGAAGTGAGCTGCAAATTTCTCACACTGTTGTTCATAGAACATTACGGGAACAATTGCTCTATCCATATCACATGCAGCGGGTTCAAGGGCTTTCAATTGATGATCTTAAACCAAGACTCAATTTGTGTCGTTGGTTCCTCAGAAAACATCGACAATTTCCTAATTTTGTAAACAATATTTTAACAACAGATGAAGCAAGTTTTAATAGGAATGGTATAATAAAATTTCATAATACGCATTCGTGGTCGAGTTAAATCCGCACGAAATACGCCAGTCAGTATTTCAACACCAATTCTCAGTTAAGGTGTGGGCTGGAATAGTTGGTGAATACTTGGTTGGGCCATTTATACTGCCTGCACGTTTGACAGGTGAGAATTACCTTTATTTTTTGAACAACACGCTACCAGATTTGTTAGATGAAGTGAACTTACAAACACGTTCCAATATGTGGTACTTACATGACGGAGCACCTGCCCACGCAAGTCATCTAGTTGTCCACTTCTTAAATAGAACATTTCCCCGTCGTTGGATTGGTCGAAACGGATATATACGTTGGCCAGCAAGATCTCCTGATTTCAATCCTTTAGATTTCTACTTTGGGGACACATGAAAAGTAAGTTTTACACGACTCCAATTATTGACGAGAATGACCTTAGACAACGCATTTTTGACGCTGCAGACGAAATCCGAAATATTCCATGAATTTTTTCTCGCATACGTAAAAATTGGTTTAAACGGTGTCGTGCTTGTGTCGATAGTAATGGTGGGCATTTTGAACATTTGCTGTGAATAATCCGTTGTTTCAACTCAGTTCTATCATTATAATAAATTCGGTAAGTAGGATTACATATTTACTTGTCTAATATAAATAATATTAATTAAATCAGTAATAGTGACTCTTCGAATAATTTAACTGGTAAAAAACTACATATACAGATCTCTTGAGTTGAATATCATATTTACCCAACTTTGTATAATTGCATAAAAGAAACCGCCAAATACAAATTCTAATTGCAATACCTTGTATTAAAAACGTAAATATTTTCAACAAAATATTTCATACATTTTTATTTAATTCTAAGGTCAATATCATCAGTCAATACAAAAACACAGGTATTTACTTTATTTGTCGGCGAAGTCATTCCTTTATTATTCGCGCTAAGAGTGAATCTGCTTCGAACGCGAGCGACGTTGCCGGATTGACAATAATTTACTTAATATGTTTTAGGGATTTTCTTGGTTATTAAGGCCTACTGACCATAGTGGTATAAGAGTTTTTTGTTTAATTTGGTGTATACTACCTCCACCTAAAATATAAGCACTCAAACTATTTACACCCTGTATATATATATATATATATATATATATATATATATATATATATATATATATATATATATAGGCCCTGAAAGAAAAGGTGCCACCACCCGAATAGGATTTTTGTTGGAGAGAAAGATCCGGGAACCTTTCCCTGCGTGTATGTCCTGAAAAAAATAAAAATAAAAGGAAGTTTATTGCCCCTTATCTGCCTTGACTCTTAGTCCTTGGTAGCTTCTGGTTTTCGTCACCTAGCCTTCTCTAAGAGGGTAAGTCCCCAGGCTGATGGTTGTATGGAAAGAAGGAAGGAGTTAAAATTAAACAACCAAGACATATATTGAAAAAAACAAATTAAGGAAAAAAATATAAACAATAATTCAAACCCAAAAATGTAAATGAAAGGCAAAAGACATAAAGTTGAATACTGTTAATTAAACCATACAACAAAACAAATGTAACGCTACAAAATTATGACTTTTAACCAACCCAAAAATAACTTTATAGAACACAATACTAATTATACCCACTAATACTGGAAATGAAAGGTGCAATTCCACCCTAGTTATGCCCTATAGGTCCCTACTACAATATGTCTTCCCTTATATCGGCAAACGTTGGTGAGCCGGTTTAACCAACAAATTTATGAGTATATCCCAAGGTAATATAAAACCAAATTTAAATAATATGTCAAAACAAGAAAACAAATTTTTGCTGTTCGTTCCATTTATCGACTCAGGGAGTCTGCTAAAATCTTTAATATTTCACAATCTAGCTTTGCGTACTCCGAAGCTAATTCGTCCCTATCGGGAGGTTTGTTCCTGCCGTTTGCTGGTCTAAGAAACATCTACCCTGGGTTCAGAATTTGAACCTACAACTCTACGAAAAAAAAAGGTTTTTGGTACTAACAATCCTTTGTTAGGAAAATGTAAAGGTACTACTCACCGGATGCGAATTATCCATTAATCCCAAAAAGGTTTACCTGTGAATTAAAAAGAAAATATACCTCAAACTAACTTTCTAGCTAGCTGAAACTTGACAACCAAAACACTTTCGCGACTCTCGCGTTTCCCGCCCCTGGGCGATAATTTTATAAACAATTCTTTAATTGACTTCCCTAGAGCCCTATTTGGACAGGTGAAATGTTCCTCTCTTAGGAATCTGGTTTCCACCCTTTTCATATCCCCCAAATCCGTCGCGCCACGTACGACTAGTTTTTTTGAGTTCCGGCCCCGAATTCTGCAGAGTCCCGTTGAAGACTCCTCGAGTCCTGATGATGACTAACTTTTTTTCTTGATATGATTTCCCGCGAAATTTCGGTTTCCCTCGTATACGAATTAATTTTAACAAATGTCCTCTATTTGTCGATTTCCGTCACGTCCATTGGTTCGTTCTGAAACGGGGTTTTCCCTGTCCAGAATAGTTTCTTAATTCGACAAATAATAGACTGACGACTAAGTTTTTCTGACCTTTCGGCCATCTTTGATTTTTGCTACTTTTCCGCACGTACAATATTACAAAATCAACTAACAACCAACAATCTGCGTCGACAAAAAGAAAGAAACGGCAAACATTAACTATGCAACATTGTTTAAAATAAAATAGCATGTTTTTCGCCTAAGTGTTAAATTTCGAAATGTGTATTCGACATTTACACTTCCTTTCTTTTAAACAAGACGTATTTCATTACAAAAACTGCTTATTTAGCGCATAACGACAAATTTCGACTTTACGATTAATTTTCTAAGGCAACGAAAGAAGTTTCCTTGGACTTCCATCGTCTTGAAGTGGTTGATCTCACAACGTTTCAATAGCTGTGTATCTGCTATCGTCATCAGGTGAATGATAGAAAATTCAGAGTATGGGTCGTATTTATATTATACCCTTAACCGGTCATGCGTCGCCGGTCATGGTCATTGGGTCTTATCTGGTCCAATCAGCGTCGTCGTACCTGGTTGGTTGGTTGCCGGTGATGCGTAGCCAAAAGGTCTTCTCTAAGTTTCACTTGTTCTTCTTTGAGGGCTTCTGGTGTGCTGCAGATATTTTTTTGCTCTATGGATTAGTGTTTTGATGATGCCAGTTATTGAAACGTTGTGAGATCAACCACTTCAAGACGATGGAAGTCCAAGGAAACTTCGAGGAACGAGTTACATTGTCTGCCAACTTCAGACGCAATAATTATTATTTCAGATTGATTAAATAATAACTAAAAAAATGAATTTATCTAACACCACCGGGTGGTGTTTAATTGGGATGAATAATGCTTTACGTTGTTTTCGCCAGGGACGGACTGCTCGCCGTCATACCGTTCGACCGGTTCCGCGGATAAAAAATAACTCAGCCCATGTCGACTATGTTTACATTACCATTCATCATGTATTCGATACCTACAGAAACATTCGAGTACTCGAATAACTATACGAGTATTCGAGTATCGAATAGTTACTTTTCTTACACATCTAGCAACAACTAGGTCACTTAAATACAAGGAGCTAATATTTTTAGGGCGTCTTGAAGTTATTCTAGCATACAATAGATGGCGCACCACCGAGTTGTTCACAGGATTGACAAGCAGCGTTGTTTGTGTTGCATGGCATCATCACCATTCATTTTGGGTAACTTACAGAGTAAAGTATCTGTGGTAATGACTTAGCACTAGAGCACATTTATTATAAATCAGAATAATTAATAGATATTGTTTTATCAACGGAGAATATAAAGTTAATTCACTTATTTATGAAACCTCAATGATACGTTATGTACGTGATCAATTTCACTAGCTCTGTATAACATAGATAATATAAATCAGTTTTATCATACAGGAGAATCTTATTGTCATCCAAAAAATTTTAATACTAAGAGACAATACATATGGACCCTCAATACACTAGGAAAAATATTAGGCAAATAGTTTATTACTTTTTATTTTTTGATTTAATTTAAAATGATTAATTTCACAAATGCTTAGTATATGTCAAATACCAATTTTTAAATTTGTATCTTATATGCAACACGAAGAATTCGTATTTAATACGAATTTAAAATAATGAATACAAGAAAAACATTAAAAAAGTGAAAAAATAACAATATAGAAAAATATTTTCTAAGAGTCGCCTTACATAAAAACATACTGTAAAAGAAGAAATAAAAAAGTTGTTAAGTGATGTTAAGATAACGACCTAAATAGAATTATCACGTCGGCTTCAACTGATTTATTTGAAACATTATTCGTTTTTGCATCTCCTGGTACCTGAAAAAAAAACATACATTTAAGAGGTGTAGCAAAGTTCAATAAAAAATAAATAAATTGCAGGTAAGCCTAATAACAACTTTTAGAAATGCCTGGAGTGCAATAAATTGATATCAATGCAAGACCCTAACCACGTTAAAATCCCTACTATTATAGCAGCATGAAAATATGCCAAAAATACTTTTTCTAAAAACAATGTGAACCCCTGACTGAAGTGTTGCGGAAGTTTACTGACCCCTATATTTGAGGACTTCAAAAATAAAAAAGCCAAATTATTTTATCGCATTTAATTTTATTTTGTAAAAAAAATTCAAAAATATATTTGAGGCATATGTGATTCTATCGAAACGTCATTTTACCATCGATCCCGGCAGGGATCAGTTAGTAGTATGTTACTTCGGATGTTTTCACAAGTATGAAATGTCATTGAAGGTTCTCAGTATTCTCGTGTGTTTGGTTAAGTTGTCTTAGAAAAGACAGTTTGACGTTTCGATGAGATTCACTTATCTTCCTCGGGATAATCGATGTTGTCACTTACTAAGCGTAGTACATTTTGTACTACGCAGGTAAATACCTGACATGTTATTAATTTGTGGGGAAAGCAGATGTAATAGCAAGAATGTTGAATTTTGAATATTTACTATAAAGAATCCGTTTGTTCTCCTGAGCATATCCTGTAAGTAAATGGGTATTTATTTGCCTAACATAAGTAATATTAATTTAATGAGTAACAATTATTTTTAGAATAATTTAACACATAAAAGAACCTCATATAAGACATGTTTTGTTTAATATACTTTGAATCGAATTATTTTTATATCATAATGTAAACAACTTTGTATCCTCCCTTCTTCAACTTGATGCATAAAATAACTCGCCAAATATAAATATTTATTCAATACATAGTTATTAAAAGGGTACATTTTTGAAAATAATATTTCATAAAATTTTATATACCTAAGTAAATCTACCGGCACTCGAAACTATGTAATTATTTAATAAAAAAAAATCATTTAATATTCACCCCAAAAGCGACGTTGCTGCACAAACAATAATTTACTTAACATGTATTTCGAATTTTCTTACTTATTAAGGGCTATAGATCATGGTGTTATAGGAGTTTTTTGTTTTATCACAAACACACATTTTGATTGCCCATTTACGACCGTTCATTTTAAAACACAAATAATGAAATTTACTTATTTTGGTTTAATAAAAAATTATAACATAAATTGTGCTTGGTAATTATTACATAAAGCAGTTCTTCTATTTTTAATACATAAACTGAAATAGCTCTTGATCCTTGGTTATGTCACAGATGTATAAAAAAAAAATTTTGTGTCCTAAGACCAAAACCTTACACTCAACGCTGTTTCAACAGTTAAGCTGTCATCATATTGGAGTGAACCAAAAAAGTTCGATATGTATATAAAATCCTTAGGAAAATACTCAGGGTATTTCGAATTTGGCAGTTAGCCCTGACAAACGGTCTGGAGCTGGTCTGCCGAAACCTTTTGAAAAAGTTTAGAATGGGAGAGATATCCTAAGAAACGGTATACTGATGAAAAATGTTTTATTATAAATTCCTTAACAACAGCACAAAACGAGAGGTCGTATATATCCGCCAACAAAAAAAAAAAAGGTAAAAGAGAGGAGAAAGAGATAAGTTCAGTAACTATGTAATGGTGTCTGCGGAACTTTCAAGAAATTATAAAGTTGACTGAGCAAGGATAAACTCGAAAAATTATTTCGGTATTTCTTTACATCACCCGGTATGAAATTGTAGCAGAAATTTAAGTCGCCCTATATCCTCTTAAAATTAAGGTTTTAATAAAAAAAAATTATCCTCAGTAGCTTGCACCATTGTCGCACAGCTGTCAATAATCCGAAATAGCAGTGGTACAAAACGAAGCAAAATTTGTCATCAGGAAATTAAGATATACGTACCTTTATAGTGTAAATATGACAGTTATTATTCAAGCTTTCAGAATTTTATTGTTAAAGCTATACAGAGTGACCCAAAAACGTACAAGCATGTTTTAAAGTTTAGATACGTCTGCAATGTGTTTTTATAACTGATTTTAAAAAATGAAGTCAGCACTCTGACAGCATCAATTTTCTTTTAAACAAGCTATATTTATTTAAAATCAGTCCACAAATAAAACTGTTATAAAACGAAAATAAAATGTCGTTTTTCTTGGACAACCTTATATAATACTATCTTTTCGAGATTTTACAATCCATTGAACGCAAGACATATATTTCTTCTAGTCGAGAACCTTTATCAGTTGCGCTCCCCTCAACTGATTGAATCACTAAAAGATTGTGTCATAGTTTCTTTGACAGGTAGTTAACCTACGCATTCTTTGTCCTAGAACTCACAAGGAAATGCCGTTATATGTAGTATGACTCCCGATTTCGAGTCTCTGAGAGCTAGTTTTTCCTGAAACTCCTAGATCTCGAAATTCATTGTGCCATAAAACCCTATATCATGTTATGAAACTGGCGTAACTTCCTTAATTTTATTTAGCAATTAAATTGATGCTGAATTACATCTACATGTATGGATTCCAGAAACAATGTAAATATGTAGTTAACACATAACTAGTGTATTTTGCATTAAAGTTATAAAGAAATTTACATCATCATACAATTGTTATGTCACATTGCAAGTACAAGTACAGAGGTACTTGTTTTAACTATTGAATTGACAAGTGCAATGTACCTAATGAGTAACATCATAATAAACCTTAAATAGTCAATTATCAGAAATTCCTTTGTTATTTTAAAACTCTTTTCACTACTCACTGTCAAACACATTCGCAAAAAAGTCGCAAATATAACCGCGAATACGAATGCGAATATTAAAAAAGACGCGAATATTCGCTAATGCGAATGCGAACAGTTTATTTTTTAGGTGGAGATAGTCCTCCACATTAAATCAAAGAAAAAACTCTTATAAATCAATAGTCTATGAAGTTTACTAACCAATAAATTCAATGATGAGTTTGAAAAGTGGATTTTCACAATTCAATGATAAATGAAAATTCAAACACTAGTTTGAAGTTTGAAGGGGTCAAAAGTTCCCTCCCAATTTCCTCAAACTTCGAACTAGCTTGGAAACTTCTATCTGAGAGGTATGCGACGAAGCATTTGTTACTACACAATCATATCTATTTTTAATCTGAAACATGTCACTCGAGAGAGTTCAATAGCTTTTCGCCGGTGATAGATGACAGATGATACAAGTAGCAATTTGCGGTGCTTAGAGTCTCTAGTTCAGCCTATGCAACATTGGGATGCTCTAATAATCTATATAATAATGGAAAAGGTTGATTCAGATACACTCAATGAGTGAGAACTCAGATAAATCCAGCACTCTTGAGGATTTATTAAACTTTCTGAAAACTAAAGCCGACATTTTAGAGAAACTTGAAGTTAGCTCTAGCACACAGGTTTAAGCCAAGCATTAGTAAGTCACTAATTGTCAGTGAAACTAGTTCAAATTCTTGCCCGCTTTGTGGGCGTTCTCACAGATTGTCCAACTGTCATGTCTTCCTAATTCTTGATGTTTAGGTGCGATCTTCAAAGGTAAGGAAACTTGGGCTAAATTTTAATTGCCTTCACAGTGGGCATCAAGGAGCAACCTGCAAGTTTGGTGTCTGTGAGAAGAGTGAGAAAACTCATCATACATCCTTGCATTCAGGCACGGATAACACTAACAAACAGCACCCCACTTTTCATTTCATTGTTCCGGCTCTTGATCATGCTGGAACTGCTCATCGACTCATCGATGCAGAGTTCTCATCAAATTTCATAACATCAAAACTTGCAAATAAGTTGTCCCTTCAAAGGGAGTCAGCTGACATTTCAGTGGTCGGCATAGGACAGGTATCATTTATTGTAAAGCATAGATGTACCGTATCAAAATTTTCGTTAAGTTCTTCTTTCTCCACTATATTAACATGATCATTTACTGACAATATCTGTGAGCAAGTGCGGAGATATCTGTGTGACGTTTCTTCTCTCATCATACCGCAGAATATTCATTTATCTGACGTAAACTTTCACATTCCTTCTGATGTTGAAATCTTAATAGGGGCAAATCTCTTCTGGAATCTTCTTTGCGTAGGTCAGATAAAGCTAGGGCCTGAAAGACCCATTCTTCAGGTCCTATCCGATTAGTTTGAATAATTTCAGGTCCTCTTCCTAGTGCTCTTTCGCAAAATTTCCAATGTCATTTCTCTCTATAACACAAGAATCCGATGAACTCTCCAGGTTCTGGGAAATAGAAGACATTCCAAATTTCCGGCTTTATTCCAAGAAGGAATCTGAATGCGAGAAGCATTTTAAGTCCTCTAATCAGCAACATTCTGATAGTCGATTCATTGTCTCAATTTCTTTCAAAGATTTCATTGACAGGCTAGGCGAATCACGGACCAAAGCTGAGAAAATGTTATACAGCCTGGAGCGCAAGCTCAAACATAATCCTGCACTGAAATAGAGATATTTGTCATTAATGAATGCGTATGACACATGTCCACGGTTCACCCGAGTTCATGTTCAATAAATTATTATCTTCCTCATACTGGAGTATTAAAGGAGGACAGTCTCACTACAAAACTTCGTGTGGTGTTCGACGGATCCTGCCCCACAACCACTGGTGTTTCAATAAATGACCTTCAAATGGTTGGACCAGTTGCACAAAATGATCTTATATCGATCTTGCTTAGATTCAGGCAACATTCTTATATAGTATCCGCCGACATAGCAAAAATGTATCGTATGATCTTGATCTCTCCTTCCCAAAGAGATTTGCAGTTAATCCTTTGAAGAGCTGATTGCTCTAAACCCGTCGATACGTACTCATGCTCATGCTTCAGTCATTAAGGTTAAGCTTTTAATACAACGCCTTTGATTAGAAAGGTTAGACTGGGATCAATTCGCTACACTAGACATTCAAACATAGTGGTTATCATTTTGGGACCAATTGTCTCAATTAAATAATTGGGTCATTCCTAGGCACGTTCTTCAAAAAAAAACTATGTGATCGTAGAAAAGCATGGCTTCACTGATACGGGTAAAATTGTAACCAGTCTTCTCTCTGTTAAAACAAGGGTCGCTCCATTAAAGAAAACTAGTGTTCCGCGACTAGAACTTTGTGCTGCACTCATGATAGCACGTCGTCTTGGACCGACTCCACAATCGTGCTCGGTTGGATAAACACACAACCACATTTTTTTGATATTCAATCGACAACAAGCAGTCATAATTGGAGGCATGCAGCTACAAGTGAGAATCCAGCTGATTTACTGCCGAAGGGCATAGAATTGCATACTCTTAAATCTTCCTCTCTTTGGTGGAAGAGTCCTCCTTGCCTTCAAGAAGGAAGAAAGAGGAGAGTCGTTTCTCTATTTCTACTGCTTCGCGAATGGTGGATGCCCTAATAGAATTGAGAGATATGATAGTCCTACTGTCCTCGAAGTTGTGTCCTGTTTGGATCTGATGATGGGGAAGAGTTGAAGTCTGATCGTTATACGAACTGACAGAGAGTGTTTATATACTCGAAGGTTGCCGCGCCTGTTGGTACGACCGATGTAACTTGGTGGACATAAATTTAAACATTCCAAGATCTCAAATTGCCGTAGTTATATTAAAACCGAATTAATAAAAATATAAATATTTTATTATTAATTTAGTTTATAATAACACATGGGGAAATTAAAACACAATGTATATAAACTGAAATCCTAAAGTATCTGATATTTTAGAATTTCTTGGGAATAACAGCACACTTATGAAAAAGTCTGCATATTTCAAATATTATAAATGTTTCAGAGTGTAAATCAGACCCCGTTGGCAACATCAATAAAATAACAGAATGGAACTGAAGAAATTAAAAAGGTCGCAATGGCAATTACGGAATGCATAATTTGATGTATTTTATGTTGAAATATAAGAAGCATCTATATATAAATAGGCAAAGACAAAACTGTTAGGTATGATTTTCTCATCTGTTTCTCAACCGATTTTCTTTATTTTTGAATTGTTTAGTAGCTATTGACGACGACCTTCAGTGCAGAATATATAAAGAATCTTTATTTATATCTTTTAAAATAAATAATTTAGAGATAAATTATTAATAAAATTCAAGTGAGTGGCGCCCACTATGAAGAAGTAGCTTAATCTAATGTTAATTTGACAGCAGTCAACAGTAAAAATCCAATTGTGGACAATCGTAGCGAGGTATAAAAAATATTACTAAAATAATCCACTTTTACTTATAAAGATGTAAGATGTAAAAGCCTTCTTTTCTATTCATTTATGACGTTAATTTTTTACAATAACGATGACGACTGCAATTACTGAAGTGACCACATAGAATATGTGTACATAAGAAGTTTTATGTAAGTACACAATTTAGAGATTCTAAAGTTAATTGATACATTTGGTTTCCGTACCTTAAGAGTTAAGTATGTACATTCTTTCGGTCATAAATGTCTCACAAATCTAATAGCAATTTGCATATGCATCCATTATCAAAAGATACTAAAATACTCAGATGTGATATGCAAATATATTTTTGAATTATTTATATTTATGCCATGTGTAAATAAAAGTGAATAAGTATTACAGTATTAGCAATAAAATAAGATGAATCAATTTGTATTTCATTTTAACATCTCATCTAAAAATGAGCAGTCAGTCAGAAAATGTTTAATGTTCTTTTAACGAGATGTGATATGCTGCAAATATATTTTTACTTTTTTATCGAACAATATAATAACTATAATGTTTATTTATTTACATGCATCTTATTTATATGTATTTCTCGCAATCGGCACGACGAATTTGTCGAAATTCCATATTGGGGTTTTGGCATGTACAAATCGGGATCGATCGTATTTACCGAGAAAGAACGAGATTTGTGACAATTATGTTTCATTCAATACAGGACGATGTTGTGATCTACTTGAGAATAAAACTGCTCTAGAAAAATGCATTCAATGCAAATTGATATGTAGGATCTTATAAGAATTGTATCACTACTTGATATTTTTCTAGCATTACATTTTTACAGTTGAACCTAATTTTAAAGTAAAAAGTGTTGATTAGGCGATTTTTGGATGGTTAACAAGTTGTGTTCTTATGTTAAATTGAGGCATGAAGGTGCCTTGAGCAGTTACATATGCATACATAAATTGACTGAGATATAAGGCGCTGTAGGTTATAATTATACAGGGTTATTCCAGATATGTTCCACAGGCAGTGGAATTATTATAATGAGTATTTTAATGTGTTAGAGAGTTGAAATTAAACTGAATCACTTCATCTTGAGAAAAATTAGACCAAATATCCAATTATATGTATATATGTATTTTAGATTAACTCTTTTAAATTTAACTTTTTAAAAAAATTTATTTTCACTTTAAATACAATTTCAAATTTTAAACAGGCAGAGTTACGCCTTACACTAGTTACTAAAATGATCTCCAACGAGACCGTTAATTATTAAGTATTTATACAATCCAAGACGTGATAAAATCTGCAATTTAGCGTCTACAGGAATATACTGAGAATTGTCATATCGTTAACGTAATATAATATTGTGAAAAAGTAAATGATACGCTTCTCACGGTTACTTGCTGAGTAAGCAACACGTGTGTGTATAAATTATGATATAACAACTCCCATCACAAATGAAAAGTTGATGGTATAGCATCAACTTTTTGAAATAACATTAAAATGTAATATGGTATTTAAATGAAGTGAAACGTAAAACCTTAGCAATCGTGAAATAATATAATATCTAATAATTCATAAAAATAATAATATCAAAATAAAGCATGAACATGATAATAAGCAAAATACGATAAATTGGATAATAATATAAAATAGGTTACGAATATAATGACAAACGATATAAAAGTAAATGATAAAGTAATAATATTGCAAATAAAAATAGTCCAAATATAATAATAAATCGTGTGAAAAAAAGTGCATACTTTATTAAGCAATTTCTTTTAATTCAATGTCTTTTTCGGGAATATCCAAAGTCGGGCGAAGTTTTGGAATTAAGTGCCTAAAACTTCTTTTGGTCGGTTGTGGCGTATGTTGTGCAGAAGGGTTTCTTCTTCGGAGCTGAAATTTCTTATGCATAGTGCGGTATATGATGTAGGCAGCTATGATTATTATAACTACAATAGTTACATATGTGAACCATGAAATATTTTTCGTTATAAATGGTTGATTGATTAAGTCATCTAAGTCTCTAGAGTATTGGTCGAGTTTATGACTGGCTATATCTAATTCTTCGATATTGAGGTGGTCCAGTTTTAAGGGTTGGAGTTCTGGAACTTTGACTTTATCTGGTATAGGTTTACAACAGTTATAAGGTATGTAAACTGGATGGGAATTATCGGTAATATTTATGGATTTCCGATTTTCGGCTTGTACCTTTGTGATGCCGATAAAAGCACTGCACTCCGAGTAAAGTTTGAGAACTGAGTTTTTATTTATAGTTACGGTTTTTACATCAGTTTCTGTACAGTTGATAGTGATTCGTATAGGTTCTGAAATTATGATTAGCCACGTATTAGATTCAAGTTTTTGTACATCCTAGCCTTGGCTGAAAATAACGGAACTTTTACAATTTTCCGGTACATTTTTAAAGTTTTTCAACAGTTGGGCTTCACATAGGGCGTTAGTGTCTATAGGGTAAGCATACAATTCGGAGCAAAGTTTTTCGCGAAAGTTTAGCGGTTTGCACGCACTTAAATCCTTTATTGGGATGTACATTAAAGAATCATCATTTCTCGCAATGTATTTCTGGGTGAACTGAAGTACATGGTGTAGGCCTGTTCTATCGTCATAAATAGGGATAGGATAAAGATGGAAAGCGGTATAGGGTTGCTGTTCAACGACTGGTATTTTGAGAACAAAGACAAGATCTGAACGTGTTTGAAAAGCTTCAAGATCTATAATCTCTAAATATTTGGCAACATTTGAATATCTTACCGGAAGAGGTAAATTATTTTTTACTAAATTTTGTGAGATTTCTTGTAAGGCGGTTATCAAATGTTCTGGCGTTAAAATTGATGTATGTATTATTTTGAGCCTGGCAAAGGTGATAGCGTTTAAAATGTCATTTAGGTTATCCTGTAAATAAAGGTAATTTTCCATCAATTTTTCGCATATATCTAAAAATGAAAGTTTAGCTTGAATATATGCTGTTTTGTCTGCGAAGTGAATGATTGTTCTTCTAATCCGGTTAATGTCTTCATTGAAGGTTTTTTCATCTATTTGCAATTTCGCAATGGTCTCATTAAAATTTTTAATAACCGAAGTTGTGATGCTAATTTGATTTTTCATTATGTTTTCATTTTGCAATTGTTTTTTATTCAAACTATTAATGCTGTTTGTGTAAAACTCGCCGTCTGAGGCATCTAAATTACCTGTTATAGCTTTAAATAACGTTCCGGCACCGTTTAATAATCCGCGTTTAAATCGTTTCGTGTCGGAGTATATTTCTGAAAATTTCTCTTTAAGAGAGTTACAGATTTGTGTTAACAGACTGATATGAGTTTGTATTTCAGACCTGAAATTATTCATAGAATGTACATCGAGACTTACTGTTTTAGTTAAAGTGTCAAGTAATCGGTTATTGGTTGTAAAAGCGTGTTCTAGTGCTGATAAGTTGCGGTGGGCTAGAAGAGTCCATTTTTGGTTGGATACGACGATCCTTGTTTCATCATGATAATATATCCCAAGTGTGTTGTTTATTGGTTTTAGTTCGAAGTGTGATATTGCTGATCCGAACAGCAAGAAAAATCTGGAACAGAAATTAACTTTCTGAATAAGGCTTCAGTCTATCGAAGTTAACTTTAGTCCTTTGATTAGTTGCTAAGTTTAGGAGAGTAGCGGAATTGTTATGGAGTTCCAAAATTTGAAAGGGTCCATTGAATTTATTTTCGAGTTTATTTTTAAGCTGCGATTCTTTGACATAGACTTTGTCGCCGATTTGGTAATTTGGAAGGTTTTCAGAGACGTGTTTATCGAATCTTTCTTTTGCTTTTTGCTTTTGAACTTCTGTTCGTTCGCGAGCAATTCTTTAATAATGGGATATGCGATTGTTGAGGTCACGAACATATTTGGAAATTAACTGTTGTTGGTTATAAAGTGTTTCGGGAGGTCGACTGGATGTGTGGTCAAATACAAGTTCATATGGTGTGAAACCATGGGTTTTACTTGTTGAATTGTTGTATGCTATCACAGCATAAGGTAAAATGTTGAACGGGTGTTCATCAGGGTTTTCTGATTTGTGAATCCTTATCATTTCTAGAAGTGTCGAATGAAAACGCTCAAGTGAGCCATTGGACTGTGGATGTCCTACACTGGAAAATGACAGTTTAATATCAAAAAGTTTGCAGAGGTCCTTGAGTAGGGCATTATCAAATTCTCTGCCGTAGTCGCAGTGAATGCGAAGGGGTGTTCCGTAATGCTGGAAGTAAAGTAATAAAGTGTTGACAACTGTTTTGGCTGATTTATCGCTGATGGGGTAAGCTTGTGAAAATTTGGTAAGTTCGTCACGGATGGTAAGTGCATAGTTTTTAGTTGGTACTTCGAGGATATCGATGTTGACTCTTTCGAAAGGTGTCCTAGGAGTCTCAGTTATTACAAGTGGATTATCTAAGTTTTTACGATACGCTTTTGTCTTTTGACAAATATCGCAATTTCTAATAAAGTTTTCTACATCTTTAGTTAAACCGGGCCAATTAAATTTTTGTTTGATTCTACGAATTGTTTCGTTTATTCCGCGGTGAATATTACTTTTACCGTTGTGAAATCGGTCGAGTATCACGGGAACTTGGTCTTTTTCAATAGTTTGTGTAACATTTTGACAAATTTTCCATTTTATATCAGTGTCTGCGAAAATAAAAGAGAGCATCTCTAATATGGGTAGGTCAATGTTGTTCTCTACGCAATAAGTTACTTGAGGTGTTAAGAGGTTTTTGTTTTTGTAGAGAGAGGCAAATAATACTTCGTTAATAATTTCCGGGTCGGCTGGAATCGGTATGATAAAGTATTTTCTTTTTCGTACAGTTTTACTTGAATAAACGTTGATGCTAAAAGTTTGAAAGTCTGCATTTTCTTCAAAAATATCGTCAAATATTTTATTGTGAAAATCTTGGAGGTTCGATTGTTGTGGAAATACGATTATGTTTTTATTTTCTTTGTCGAGGAGTTGACCGTTAGAAAATTGGGTTTTACCGTAGTCGATCAGGGAAATAGTTTGGTATCTTTCAAGGAAACTTTTGAATTCGCGAGATAAGTGTTCCGGATTGATTTCGTTATTTTCGTCTTCGGGAACATCACTATCTGAGTCTTCGTTAAGTGGTAGTATTGGGAATGTTACTAGTTCATGTTTTGATTGAAATTTAGTACATTTGTTAAAGTGGTTGATTTTTATACGGGATAAGGCATCTGCATTTTTGTTGATTTTACCGGGTTTGTATATTATCTCATAGTCATATTCTTCAAGCTTTAGTCGCCATCTTGCGAGTCGGCTACCTGGGTCTTTGATGGAGAAAAGCCAGGTTAACGGGCGGTGATCGGTAATTAGTTGAAACTTACGGCCAAAAATTAGCGGCCTGTATGTTTTGACAGCCCATACAATGGCTAAGAGTTCTCGTTCAATCGCTGAGTATCTAGTCTCAGCTTGTCATAAAGTTCTGGAGGCGTATGCAATAGGTAGGTCTTTACCTATCGGTCCCTGTGACAATACAGCACCGATTGCAAAAGCGCTAGCGTCTGTAGTTAAGACGAATGGTTCATTGAAGTTTGGATATATTAATATTGGTGTTGAAGTCAATGCCTGTTTTAATTCGTTAAAAGATTTAGTACACTCTGAATCAAATAGGAATGGTGTATCTTTTTGAAGTAGTCTCGTGAGGGGTTTCGAGATTTTTGCAAAGTTTGGGATAAAGCGTCTGTAATAACCGGCTAATCCCAAAAATGACTTAATTTCTTTTTGATTTTGTGGTTGAGGGAACTTTATTATACAATCGACTTTATTAGGATTTGGTTTTACGCCATCAGGAGTGATGAGGTGTCCTAAATATGCCACTTCTTTGCGAAGGAACTCGCATTTATCGGGCTGGATTTTTAAATTAGATTTTCTAAGGCGTTTGAAAACTTCTGTGAGTCGAAGGGTGTGCTCATGAATTGTGGGCGAGAAAACAATGATGTCGTCCATATAGACAAGACATCTTTCGTTTTGTATACCTAGAAGTATATTGTCCATGACGCGTTGGAAAGTGGACGGGGCATTTTTTAATCCAAAAGGCATTCGGACGAATTCGAAATGTCCGTTTTCTACGGTAAATGCAGTTTTCTGGATATCTTTGGGTTGGATTTCGATTTGGTGGAATCCCGATGCAAGATCGAGAGTTGTGAAGTATTGGCAACGTCCAAGTTGATCTAATAGATCGGAAATGTTTGGAAGAGGGTATTTGTCGCCTATGGTTTGGTCATTGAGTTTGCGGTAATCTACGACTACACGCCATTTTTGCTTACCTGAAGCATCTAATTTTTTGGGTACGACCCAGACTGGGGAAGACCAGGGGGAGTTAGAAGGGCGGATTATGCCTTGGTCAAGCATTTTAGAAATTTGTGACTTAACTTCTTCTTTATGGATATGGGGATAACGATAGGACTTAGTAAAGATTGGTTTGCAATTGTTGGTATCGATGGAGTGTTTCACTTCGTTAGTAAATGTCAACTGGTCACCTTCTAAGTAAAAGATGTCTGAGAATTCGAGACAAAGTTGAGTAATAAGTTCGCATTCCTCGTCATTTAAATGTTCGAGGCGAAGTTGGTTGATTATTTCGTTTCGTCTGTCAATTTGTATGTTTGTATTTTGGTATTTGTTAAAACTGTAAACGTTATCCGTTTGTAAAGGTTCTAATATTATTTTTTCGAAAACGAGGGATTTTGGAATGGCGTTCGCATTTAGAACGGATGTTAAAAATTCGCCATTGCTGTCAATTTTTACTATGGCGTTTGGGATGTGAACTTTGTCTTGTTCGGTTCCTATAAGTACAGCATCAGTGTTTTTCAGGTTGCTTTTGAATTTACAGATTTTTTCGGTTCGTGGTTCAATAGTTACCAAATTAATTTGAGTTATTGAAGAGTTCGTTAAATTTTGGTTTGGTGGAGTAGAGAGTGTCGAGTTAGGGTTGATAGTTTCATTAGTTACTTTGTATAGGGGTAGTGACTTGAAGTTGGTTATAAGTTGTTTGTTTTTAAAATCGATTATGCAATCGTAATGCTCTAGAAAGTCTGATCCTAAGAGTCCATCAAATTCTATATCTAAATTACAAATATAAACTTTGTGGGGATCGTTGATATTGAAGGGTACGAGAGTTGATTCGTTAATTAAAATTTTTTCGTTTGTAATTCCTTGAATTACGACATTTTCTGGGAATCTGTTAGAGAATCGTTGACAGGTTTCGGGTTTGAAAATAGAAAGTCCTGCGCCTGTGTCGATTAAAAGTTTATAAGAATTGGAAGCATCAGTAATATAAAATAAGTTTTTCGAATTAACGGACAGGAGGGGTCTTACAGAAACTGCTGTTCTGTCTTGAAAAAGTTGGGTTGAGCTTCTTGTAAGTTCAGGGATTTCATTGGAAGTATTGGTACTTCGAATTCGGGTGGTTTCGAATTCTGGAGGGGTTCGCGAAAATTTCGGTGTCTTGGTTCGTCTAATGTTGGTTCATAGGAGGAATAGTTTGCATATTCGTCAGTCACTGTTTCGTATTGTTCATCGGGTATGGATGAGTAATTTTCTGAAAAGTTGTATTGATGAGGGTCGTCAGTCAATTGATAATCATACCGGTCGTATTGTTGTTCATATGCGGTATCATAATGGTCGTATGGTGCATAGTATTCGAGATTGTTTACATGATGAGTTCTTTGCTGTCTGAAATAATTAGGATTTGGTCGATATTGACCTGAAGCTTGTGGAGTTGATTTGAATTTGGGGGAAGTTGGTTTATTGGTCGCGGTTGTGTACTTGTTGAAGCCATAGATTGTTGAGTGTTTCTAAAATTTGGAAATTGTGGACGAAAATTCTGTCCAGGAGGGTTTTGCTGTCTCATTCTTGCCTGGCATTCGATGTATGTATGCCCTGAGCGTTTGCAAAATGAGCATTGTTTTATTGTTGGAGGAATCATGGGTTTACGGTTTGGAGTTGGTGGTTGTCTGACGGCTTGAAACTTTTGGTTTTCCAAATGGTGTAATTGTAATTCGCGCTTAATTCTTGATACAGCGGTTAAAATATCGCGAGGGTCACTAGCTCTTACGATTTGACCTATCTTGGGTTCTAAACCCGACAATAAGCTATTAAGGGCCATATTTTCTATAAGGTCGCTTTGGGCTTGTTTCTCTTTTGTCGTTAGCACTTGTTTGTTAACGGAGGCTAACATTTTAGCTAAATGCGTTTGTAATCTAGCTGCGAAAGTCAGAGGTGACTCATTTGTTTGTCTCATCCTCTGGAGGTCTTGTATTAATGCCGATAAATCTCTTGAGTCGCCAAAGTGATTTTCTAATAATGTGCGGATGTCTAGCCAATTATCCGCGTTACGCGAGTTTACTAATTCTGCGGCTCTACCGCGAAGTTTGTTTTTAATGTGTAGTACTACTAGAGTGACTTGATTATCTACAGCCATGCTGCAAGCAGTATTGCAGCTTGTTATAAAAGTGTTCAAGAAAATTTGATTTCCATCATACTCCGGTATAATGGCAAAAATTTCGGATAATTTGTAGGGTTCAACGGAACCTTGCGCTCTTGTTTCCGGCAAAATACAGAATTATGAATAGAATTATAATTCGTTCAGATGTTGTTGATGGTGTTAGTATGGGTTGTGGGAGATCAGTAACGTGTAAAGCAGTGTGTGAATATTTGTGGATATTTAGTATGTGAAAGTTTTAAATGTTAAAAATTATAACGATAGAACATCAATGATATAAAAATGTATGTAGTTCAATATTAATCAATGTAATAAAATAATAAAAATCAATGTATTAAAATAAAAATCAATATTTATTAAAATAATCAATATAATATTTCGTGATGATTCGTTTCAGTACTTACATGTACCTTCCAAGCATTTGACTTGTTCTGCGGCTAGTGCACCGGTGAGCGTCCTCTAGGGTGCGTGTTCCTTGATGCCTTTGGCCTCAGTTGGTGTCGCCTGCTTTTGTCCTTAAAATCTAGGGTCCTTAATACTACGTCTGGCAATTGACGTCTGTTGGCTGGTACACTGGTGAGCGGTATGTGCGTGTTCCTGGTGTCCTTGGCCTTCAGCTGTTGTCGCTTACCGTGGGTTCGTTTGTTTAACGAAGAATTAAAATTCACCACAATTTTTAGGAATTGCCTAAAATGTGTTTAAACAATCCTACTGACTGCGCCAATTTTTAGATTAACTCTTTTAAATTTAACTTTTTAAAAAAATTTATTTTCACTTTAAATACAATTTCAAATTTTAAACAGGCAGAGTTACGCCTTACACTAGTTACTAAAATGATCTCCAACGAGACCGTTAATTATTAAGTATTTATACAATTCAAGACGTGATAAAATCTGCAATTTAGCCTCTACAGGAATATACTGAGAATTGTCATATCGTTAACGTAATATGATATTGTGAAAAAGTAAATGATACGCTTCTCACGGTTACTTGCTGAGTAAGCAACACGTGTGTGTATAAATTATGATATAACATGTATGTACCTACCAACATTTTTGATGAACCTTTGAATTTACGGGTAAAGCTCGGTCCATGTACTATTAATTAAGAAACAAATGGAAATTGAATATGTATTAGTAGTAAAATGAAACAGAATATTTTGCAATTTCTATTGAAATGGAATTGTCATTTACGTTTATTTGTTACATTATCCTACCGGTTCATAGCTGAATTATTTAATTTTATATTACTTACACTTACTGTCTCTTTGCCATACCTTATATCATTAAGCTAAGCATTAAGAATGTGCTCACAAATAAAGTCCTATTAATTACATATGAAAAACAAGTTGAATTTTGTTAGGACTTGATACAATTGGTCGAATTTCGACCACTGGGCTATCGCTAGTTTATATTAAATTAGGAAAAACTCATGGTTTCATGAACTGACAGAGATCAAAACTGTACCATCGGAATAAATATTCCATACAAATGAACATAAACTCTACTTTTCAGATAACATGATTAAATGAAAGCCATGATATCAACACAACAGAAAAGATAATGTTAAATTTGCCACAGTTGAAGAATATGATAATAAATATCAGTACACAAGAAAATCTTTTAATGAAAAAAACAATAAAAATAGAAAGAAAATAAAACGTGAGTTAAGAAAAAATCCAAGCTTTCATATGACAAAAAATGAGTTTCCACATTTAAGGATCAAATGATTTTAGATTAAGTATAAAAAATGTAATATTTACAAACAAATCAGCAAAGCAGACATTTTATTGAAAGCATATTTATAATAGAATTGAATTGATTACGCATTGAAATAGTTTAGAACATAGATTGTATAAAAAGTACTCACTTATGTTTTACTCTAGCCACCTCTTTTTCTTCTTGAGTATAGTACTGCTCCAGAATCGCACGGCATTCCACTACAGAGAGATTCAAAAATTGTGCTACTTCACTACTGACTTCTGGTGTAGTGTGGCTATCCATCAAATACAACTTGACAACGTCTTCATGGGGACCCAACAGGACGCGTTTTAACAGTGGATATTCATCTTCTTTCAGTCTTCGTTGTTCTGAAATTATCCACACATAAATTTTCGCAATTAATAAATATTACAGGCCACTTTATTAGTTCGTAAAATGAATACATTAATGTTTATTGCAGATTTCAAAAGACTAAGAATGACACGTATTCCATTTTGAATTACAATATACCCGAAAAACCAAGATTAACCAAACAATGAAAACAATCAATAAAAAAACATAGTGAATTTGTCCTCAAGAATTCATTATGATATATGCTGTTATATATTTCTATTCGCAATATTTGAAATATATTTTCTCTCTTCTAGAAGTCTTGTTCCCGGTCTAAAACTCAATTTTTTTGCGTGTTTCTAACCACACTTTTAGTAATTTTAGGCCACATGGTCGGTATATCAGATATCATCATCATCATCATGTTCAGCTAACTTCAACCATTATTTCATGGTGGCTCTCTCTAATTTCTCTCCATGTTGTTTCGTTGCACGCTTTTCGGGACCAGATTATGCCTGCTATTTTCTTGATGTCACAGTCCTACATCCTACATTGAGGCGTTTCCTTCGTCTTTTAATACATCTAGGATATCATTGTGTGAATTTTGTTCATCACCTATTATCTTGTCTTCTTGCCAAAAGTCCTGCCCATTGCCATTTCAGAGATTTTATTCTGTGGATAACACCTACTTGCTGGGTCTTGTTTTGTATCCACTCCATTCTCTTCTCTTTCCATAGACCCTTGTGCTACTGAAAGTTTTCTTGTAAGTTCGGTTTTCAAAATCTGGATTTCACAACCGTATCTCATTACAGGCAGAACACACAAGATTATGGAGTTTTCGCGGGCACTAAATGTGTTAGGTGGTTTCCGCGTAGTCGATAACTGATCCTTGCCGTTTCGGCAGAATTACATCTGCCATCTTCAGGTCAGTTCGCATAATTCTCGTAGAGTTCTGCTTACGCTTATAGTTACTCGAATACTAAGATGTTCAGTAGCGTGCGCGTTATTATATAGTCGCGCTTCGGCGCTTACCGGTTGGTACCGTGAACGGCTGCGTGTACTTGGCGCTTGGCTCTCAGTAGCCACGCCTCCAGCTTGCTGATTGGTTATTTCCGGTTGAGTTGTTATAGGGCGGGGCCGGGCCGGCTCGGTGTTTAATAGAATTTTCCAAGAATTCGATAAGTTCTGGATTTCATTGCGTTCGTTTAGACTGTGAGGCCTCTTTGCGATTTCAATGGCCTCTCTTACGAGTGTCGACTTCGTTGTAGTGGCGTGTTCCTTCCGCAATGCATAGTTTTTTATTGCTTTCTTATGGCGTTGTGGTGTTCATCACGTTTAGTTTGAATTCTTCTGTTAGTTTGCCCCACATAGGTTTTACGACAGTCTGCACATGGAATTTCGTACACTTCCTGTAGTTCTAAAGGGATCCTCGTCTTCGGAGTCCTCAACACCGTGCTTATTGTTCTGTCTGTATTGAAAATAGTATCGATATGTGTCTAAGTAGAATTCTCGCAATACTGTCCCTGGTACCATTTACATACGGTAAATAGCCCTTGTTTATTGGTGTCTCATGCTCCTTATCTGTTTGTCTCGGTTTTGACTTTAGGGCTCTTTGTATATTGCAGTCTGTAAATCCGTTTTGTCTCAGCTGTTTTAATCTGTCCATTTCCTGTTTGATGTTATCCTGGTCAGTTTGTCTTTATGATCTATCTGGTTACTAAAATCTTGACAAAGGCTTGTAGTTGGGCTGGGTGGGGATGAGAATTAGCATGTAGGTATCTGAATCATAAGAGAAGCAACTGAAATCGCAAAGAGGCCTCACAGTATAAACGCACGCAATGAAATCGCCAAACCGCGACTATATAACAGCGCGCACGCTACTTAGTATTCGAGTAACTAGAAGTGTAACCAGAAGGCTACGAGAATTATGCGAACCGACCTGAAGAGGGCAGATGTGATTCTGCCGAAACGTCGTCATTTTACCATCGATCCCGGCAGAGATCAGTTATGAACTACACGGATGAATTCCCGGAAACCACATATATAAGTAGTAAAATTATTGGGTATTGCTCCAATCATATAAAAAACAAACAAACCAGTTGGTAGAGGTAGTTACATCATTACTTTATTGAATTTAGTTAGAACGTTTCGCTGAAATATTATCCAGCTTCATCAGCTAATATAAATGATTAAGTGATTTATGTGTGCTTTCAATCTCCAAGTTAAGGATTTTTAAGTTTAACCCTTCTATAAAGCCCTTGATTCTTCTTGTCGCACTAGTTTCAAAACCCCCATTGAAGAGGAGGTGCAGGTGATTGGTGTTGTTGATAATGTGTTTTGGAATCAAATTGTTGCTTCTACACTTCAAAAGAAAATTTCTCCTATTATAGTAGGATGCTAGTCTTAGATTGTTCTTCATCCACATTTTCATCAATTGGAAAGTGTGTAATCCAAAGGCAGTTTTTATGTTTTGAAAAAACCCATGTTGAGTGAATATTTAAGAAAATTCAATCTATTTTGGAGTATTAATTTCAAGTAGTAGTACATCATTATTTTATTGAATTTAGTTAGAACGTTTCGCTGAAATATTATCCAGCTTCATCAGCTAATATAAATGATTAAGTGATTTATGTGTGCTTTCAATCTCCAAGAATTTAACACATAAAAGAACTACATATAAGAAATGTTTTGTTTAATATAGTTTGTATCGCATTATTTTTGTATCATAACGTAAACAACTTTGTATCCTCCCTTCTTCAACTTGATGCATAAAATAAATCGCCAAATATAAATATTCATTTCAATACATAGATATTAAAAGGGTACATTTTTGAAAATAATATTTCATAAAATTTTATGTACCTAAATAAATCTACCGGCACTCGAAACTATGAAATTATTTAATACAAAAAAATAACAGGTGTTCATTTTTTTGTGGTGACTCATTCCTTTATTATTCACGCTACAAGCAAATCTCATTTTTAGCGCGACGATGCCACATTGACAATAATTTACTTAACATGTATTTCAAATTTTCTTGCTTATTAAGGCCTTTAGACCATAGTGTTATAAGAGTTTTTTGTTTTGTTTGGTGGGTACTATCTGCACCTAAAATATATGCAGTCAAACTATTTACACCCTGTATATATATATGTAGGTCCGTCTACCATTGTAACTACCATACATGGAACATTTGCATTTAAAGGGGCGACCGAGTACTTATGACGACCGTATATGGTCATCGTATTGACTTCCATTGTCATTCGATTCTCCAGGTTGTTAACGTGCCAAAAAACGAAAAAAAACGTGATCGCCCAAATGATAGGACATAAAAAAATTGTTCCCGAAATATCCGCCTAGCGCGCTGATGTCTGTAAATGTATAGTTGCTTAAGAATGTATAGGTTCCATTAGATAAAGACAGGAGCAACCGCTTATATTGGCCAAACGGCCGTCGTCCGTGTCATGTCAAATGGCATTGTCCGTTTGAAACTATAT
Organism: Octodonta nipae; assembly: GCA_034190945.1. Classification (NCBI taxonomy): domain Eukaryota; kingdom Metazoa; phylum Arthropoda; class Insecta; order Coleoptera; family Chrysomelidae; genus Octodonta; species Octodonta nipae. Next base: position 58,414,261 of record CM067222.1, read on the forward strand.
TGTTTATATTAATTAGCTGGTGCTGTGTGTCGGAAAGATTTATCTTGCTTTCTTTTGTGAATTGATATTTTGCCGCAGCGACAACATTGTAAGTTAACAAGAAAATGGACATTTCATAACAGTAATGTGTTTGTTGCTACTTTAATAATGTAAATTTTAAATAGACATAGTTTTAAGTACCTTATCAGAGATTTAAATATTGAAGTTTTCTTTTGACATCATTTTCTATAGTAAACGAATCAGACAATGTTTTTCCTTGTAGATTTTTTATAAATGTTAATTTTTGTTAAAAGTATTTGATGTTACGAAACCAAAAATATTAACTAGACTACATATTATAAAATAAAGTCCTCCGCCGCGTTTGTCTGTCTGTTCGCGATAAACTCAAAAACTACCGCACCGATTTTCATGTTGTTTTCACCAATGGATAGAGTGGTTCTCCAGTAAGACTTTAGTATATAATTTGTTAAGTCTTTATATAAATTGGCTAAAATATAACGATATTTGTTGGTGGTGTCGGGAAAAAATAAGCAGTCTGGGAGCTTTCAACGAAAACGCTGCTTAAACCTTTTGAGATATAACAAAATAATGTATGGTGAAATTATGTATCTTACAGAGATCTACAAAAAGGTATTAACCATTTTAAATTTAAATACGTTAGTTTGCTTGAGTATTTCATGAAGAATTTTTTCCCTTTGCACCATGAAAATTAAATGAATACCTTTGGAGATATAAAATAAAAATATGTAATACGCAACGAAATTAATTTCGTGTGGCCGTGATTCAACCGGGCCAGGCGGGCTCCTCGCGGCCCCGCGCCTTTTGTCCGAGCCGTAGATGTTACTCCACGTAGCAAAAGGGCCCTACTTCTTTCACTAGTCTGCGTACTTTTTAAGGTATAACTTATGAAACATTTCATTGGGAAAGTAATCTTTTTAAAGCTGCCTTATGCTGTTCAGCTAAATCAATTAGACATTTTTTTACCATCATGGTATCCTTCAGTCAAGTTGCCGACCCACATCTTCTTTGGCAAAATGATCGTTAAAGCATGGCTTAAGATTTCTGTGTGTATGCATCACAGACGTCAAGAATTGCCATTAAATAATTTTGACTCAACTATTTTATCAATCTTTATTTGAATTGAATAAACAAGTGGAATATCTGTCAAGAAAATCTATAAAAGTTTTTGATTCACCTTGCCATTAAATTTCAATTTAATTGCAACAATCAATACAGAGTATTTACGAGAAACTAACTATAACCATTTGAGACTTTTACAAGTCATTCAAGATAAATAATATTATCCTCAAATAATAATATTAATGAAGGTAAAATGTTTTTAGATGCTCCTCGAGACACAGGTAAAACATTTTTAATAAATTTATTATTAGCAAAAGTACGATCCGACAGAGAAATTGCCCTAGCTGTGGCATCGTGCGGCATAGCAGCCACACTTTTAGAAATTCCACATTCAAACTGACATTTAAAATATGTAGTGATGACGTCACTAGCATTTGCAATATTTCTAAACAGAATAGTACTGGAAAATTAATTAATATGGGATTGCAGTTTAATTATTAACTATTTCGATATTAGCGGATTCGCGGATACAAGGAACTATTTAGTTAAAGAGCTCTTGAAATCCTTAGGTTTTATAATAGTATTTGACGAGCTAAGTCAAAATCTCAGAGAAAACCTAAAGTGGCGCAATTTTGGGTTGACTAGTAATTTCAGATGGAGATACTTATAAAAGAAGATACTAGTTTGCTCTACATCTTTCTGCTACTGTTTATTCAACACGAGATCTAACTCTTATTTGGGGAAAAGAAAAGTTTGAAAACTACAGACATTTATCTTGCGTCTCAAAAGTCATGAAGACCACAGATCACATCACACCAGGCACTGCTAAATAGGAGCGTCGATTCGATTTTAGAACAACCGTGGAATAGTTGTTTCCTGAACAATAGTGGTTTATGTCAAATATAAATGACAGTAAAGAAACTATACAGGGTGTAAATGAATAAGTGCGAAAGATTTCAAGATCTGCTTCCTCGAGTAATTTTTTATGACAAAAATTCCTGCAAACATATGTCTGCAAACGCCTCGTTACCGATGTACAAGGTGTTGAAATCTTCCGATTTTTTCAGTTTTCGAGATATTTAGTTCATTTTTGGAACAATGCCTCTATGAAGTCTTTATAACAAGATTACAGAGACGGTCATGGAAATCTACAGGGTGGTACTTTTTCTGGGCTCACGTGTTCTGTCTGCTCCTACAACTTTTTTTTCAATACGCCCCTGGCAATTGACTAATATTGTAAATGAAGCTCTTATGAACTAGCAAATATTTTTTGTTTCTTGCTTTTTTTCGTATCTGCCACTGTGTTTGTGTAAACAAATGATCAATTTCATGTGTACCGTGGAAACAAACAATACTTCTGTTATTTACTTTCTACTACGCGGCTGTCACATTAATTGCTCTTATTGTCAACTCTATTCAAACTCTTTATTAAGTTAATATGATTACAATTAACAAATGTTAAAATGAAATTTCAGCCATGTTAACAGCGAGGCTGTGAGGCTTTACAATTAGCTCACCAGTATAAACGGGAGATGGGGTGAGTTAACCTAACTTAACTAAGAAAAAACCTAATTAATTCTATTGTGTCAATTTAAATTTGCTATTCAATAATCTATTAATATCATCTAAAAGTGCATGCGTGAAAACTTTAAAATCAAAGAGAGACAGTTTCATTTAAAAATTAAACAACATTATATGAATAATAGTTATAATAAAAAATAGTCATTAAATATTTACAGTCAACAATCATTTGGTAATTGTTGTTAATTTACTTACATTTATTTTTACTGACACACAGTGATAGTTGTGCTTGACTTTTTGTGAATTTTCACCAACATGGCGGTTTATTCAAACGCAGAAATTGGTTACATGCATTACGTCTACTTTCTCTCTAATGGTGATTCTATAGAAACGTCGAGAAGATATGCTGCAATGTATCTTCAACGTGTAACCCCTTATCACACTTTTTTTGGACGGCTGCATCAACTACTAAGAGAAACAGGTAACTTCAAACCTAGAAAACATGATTGTGGTCGACACCGGGATACTAGAACACTAGAATTTGTAGAAGCTGTACTTAATTTAATTGACAAGCAACGCGATACCAACACCAGGAAAATTGCTTTAGAGCTACATGTTGATCATATGACAGTATTTCCTATCCTAAAGGAAAAGCTGTTATATCCATATCATGTGCAACGAGTCCAGGCACTGATACCTCGTGATTTTCCTAACCGTCCCGCATTTTGGGCGGAAGAAAATCCTCATGCAATCGTTGAAGCTCACCACCAGAAACGATTTTCTTTAAACGTGAGGATTAGAACTATTGGAGATCACCTAATTGGCCCACATCTTCTTCCACCTACATTAAATGGAGATACATACTCTCAGTTTCTAAGAAGAGAGCTGCCAGTTGTACTTAATCCGATTTCTTTACTTGTCAGAGCGGGAATGTGGTTTATGCACGATGGCGCTCCTGCCCATTTTAGTATGAGAGCACGTCAATATTTGAACGAAACATATCCAGATCGCTGGATAGGTCGAGGTAGACCTCAACTTTGGCCAGCTCGTTCACCTGATATAAATCCGATAGCAACATGGGGACATTCAAAAACTTTGGTTTATACTGGAACCCCTGTCCAAGACATAAAAGACTTCAGAAACCGCATTATTGTTTCGTGTAGAATCATTCAAGCTTTTCCTGGAATTTTCAATCGAATACGAAGATCTATGTGACGACGTTTAGACTCCTGTTTAATGGCTGAACGTGGCCATGTTGAGCACTTAATTTGATCTCGTTGTTTTCAGAGTTAGGTCTATTGTTTTTTAATGATTTTGAAAAAACAATAGCCCATTGAATCACAGAAGGATTCAATACATACAATACATATGTGATTCTTTATTCCAGTTCAAAATTTACAATAAACACAATATTCACTGCAAATCTTACAAAGGTTATGAAACCTGTGCGTAGAACTTGGACAGAATTACCTTAAACTCAGCATACATACTAACATACAAAATATAACATATAAACTACTATACTAAAACACTATAGACTAAATTATATTTAAGCATTGCTAATTTTCTCAAACACATTCACCGGGTGTTTGAGTCCTATATCGATCTAAATACTTCCCTAAGAGCTCCGGCGACTAATGATTTTGAGAAGAATTTGTTCAAATTGATGAATAACGCAGTTTTCGGTAAAACTATGGAGAATATTCGAAAGCATCGTATCGTTAAACTAGTCAACCATTGGGAAGGTTGATACGGTGCTAAAAATCTTATTGCTTCCCCAGCATTTCACAGTCGCACCATATTCGATGATGAGTTGATGGCAATTGAGTTAAACAAAACTGATTTGCTCTTCAATAAACCTCTGTATATCGGGTGCGCAATTCTGGAACTTTCAAAAATCCTAATGTATGACTTCCTCTATGATTTCATTTATAAAAAATACCCTTGCCATCTATTCAAACTTCTATACATCGATACTGATTCATTTTTGCTTGAGATAATTTCTGATGATATATATGAGGAGCTCGTCAAACTCAATCTCCATTGTTTCGACACATCAGACTATCCAACCGATAATATCTACAACATTCCACTAGTTAATAAAAAGGTACTCGGTTTAATGAAGGATGAGGCTAAAAGCTACATTATTTCACATTTTGTAGGCCTCCGTTCGAAAATGTACACCTACCTAATCCTAGGGGGAAAATGCACCAAAAAGTCAAAAGGTGTAAAATACAATGTAGTTAAAAATAGTATTACGTTTGATGATTACCTCTCTTGTTTGCAAGAAAACAAGCAAACTATTGCTTCCCAACGCTGTATTATATGTATAAGTAATATTTGATGTAGTTATGTTATTAGTCTATGTTTATTTATTTTAAATAAAACAGCATATTGGTAACTTTGTTTTTTATTTTTAGCATACATATATTTTGAAATAACCTGCAATTTTCCGTCTACATATACAGCAATGATTTATTTTCAGTGAACAATCAAAGCAACTAGCAAAGTGTCTGCATGGTAGAAAACCAATTGTCATTTCATTAGTTAAGCAAATTTTACAAGTATTATTATTAGTCAGTGTGGGGATTTGGTGGGCAGTCTCTAAGCAATAAACATTTAGCTGATCCCTTTTTGTGAAGCTCTGTAATATCATCATAAGGTAAGAGATTCTTGAGCTCTAAGCCACAGCAATGACAAGTGATCCTGTCACCGTAGCCTGTGTAAAAGAAGCCGGCGTTGGCAAGCTCTGGGTGTCTGCTTCAAGGCAATAGGCCAGTCTTTGAACGTCTCAAGTCTGCTCTCAAATGTGACTTTGCTTTTATGTCTGATAGGTCTGGTGATGTGGTAAGTGTCATCAAAATCAAAAAAGCGATAATATGGATTCCAGTCCAGATGATCGGCAACAGGGTCATCACCATCTTCCCAGTTGAAACCACGTGTATCACAAAATGGGCATTCAACAGCGTCATTTAAGCTGCCATCGGATTCTATTGCATCTTTTCGGTAGATAAACCCTGCTCTTGCTAACTTTTCAGCAGAGAAGTCGGAAGGCCAGTTTTCAAAGGTACGTAATCGATTTTCATATATTTGGAAGTATTCTCGACACTCCATGGTGTAGAACTGATGAAATAAACAACAAATGTTTTAATTTATAAGCATATTTTTCTAATGTCAATATCTCGCAAAATAATGTTTTTATAATAGTAAATATGTTCTTTTAATGCAATACATAATGGAGACCTGTCATCTAAACAAAATGGTTTTAACAATTTTTCAATCGGTAAACGATTTAGTAAATTTGACCATAAACAAATTTCATCTATTATTTTATAATAAATAGTACAGAAATTTAAGCGCTCCAAACAAATTATTTTACTTGAGATAATAGGGTTAATAGCTAAGAGTTCAACCACATCACTATAATCCAAATATAGTGCGCAAATGTTTTACATCACCATCACTTGTTTCACATCTTCATACTGGATCGGGCATAGATGGAGACAATCTCCGCAGATCACTGGGTCAGCAAACACTGGAGTGAAGCATTTTCAAAAAAGTTTGTTTTCAGGAGCTTGAGTTCAATGATGACATCTTCCCACTCGTCATTACAATTTTCGTTGATGTTCCAGCGGCTACAGGTGTTGTTTGCAAGATAACCACTGGAGAATAGGATCTTGCAGGACTGAGTGCACATTGAACATCATACTCTGAATTCAGTAATGGAAACCTCGAATGCAGCAAGTAATAGTATTCCTTTTTGGCAGCTTCATCATACATTTGTAACACTCTATCCAAGTCCGCACTGTAATTGATAGTGGAATCACTACTATAACCACTATCATTGGTTTCAAAACTGCTGATACTACTCATTTTCACAAATCACTCCAGAGGTAAACTGGGACTGGGAATATATGTAGGGAATTTTCACAATTTTATAGTTGTACCCCTTCCACTACCTGATTGCGGTTGATTTCAATTATGTGTTCCTACGCCAAGATGGAAAAGTAGATCTCTTGTTGCTAAAAGCTCCTCTGTTCCCCATCACCATCATCATATATGTAAGACTTTTAAATGTTGCATCACTTGTTGTTTTTCACAATAAAATTTGATATCTTTCTGTAATCGTTTAAGTTTCGTGATGTGTTGGCTTAAACTTTTCGAATACTTTACAGTTATGTTTTCACCCTGAGTCTTCATTTTGCAATGCAAGCACTTGTCTATATTTATGATAATTTATTATCAATTTATGATTGGCCTTGGTGTTATAGTCTGTTTTCAGTGCCAATCCAACTGTCGTGGCTCGAATCAAGCCAAGCCACCGAACTTTAACCTTGTTGCCTTTTCGTTGCAAAATTTTCTCGACGAGATACACATCAGTGTAGGCGGCCTTTTGCAATTCTTCTTCGTAAAAGCTCCCTTGAATCGGTGTACCAGACATATCTTCCAAAATATACGTAACTGGATTAGTTATTTTAACCTGCGTAATTTTAAACAATTCCGCACTCCAGCTAGGAAGGTAACCTTTATCAAAAACGTGTTTGGTTTTACTTATTCGCACAACATCTCCGACTTTCAGTTTTCTTGGTCTAGCAGGTTATTGTATACTTTAATATCTCGAGCGTTTTTCCTATTAATGTCCACAGGTCTCATCTTTGTCTTGGAATGTTTTTGATGGTTGTAGTCCTTAACGATTTCATGTAGAATATCCATCCATTTGTAGGTGCCGTTCAAACTAAAGTACTTGTAGAGCCGTTCTTTCAGCGTTCTAATTACTCGTTCAGCTATTACGGCTTCCAGTCCACTAAATGTACTATAATGATTGATCCCGTATAACTTCATTAGTTTCTGAAAGCAACTATTGTAGTATTCCTTACCCTGGTCGGTTTGGAGATTTTTCGGGTGCCGTCCTTCCTTGAGAATACTCTCAAAGGCACGAGTTACCTCTTCACCGGATTTCGTTTTCAGCGGTCTCGTCCACACGTACTTTGAAAAACAATCAATCACCACGAGGAAGAACTTGAAATTACAATTGGATTTTGCATAGAGATCCATTTGTGCGAGGTCCGACTGCCAGGAGTCATCGAAACCTTTGATTATTATACGTCGGCGAGGAAACTTTCGTCTCACAGGTCTATGCAGTTCCTTAACGACTTGAACTTTTTCTTTGGAATGTTTCGCTATAGGACCCATCTTGTATACTGCTTAAAAATAGACAAAGACATGTTTTTATTGACCCTAATGATGCTTTTTAATTGCAGCAATACTGTCTGCGATTGCTTAAATTTTTTGATGTTGGTCCAACATTTGATTTGCAATATCATCATGTAGTTTTTGCATGTCTCGGTATAGGTCAGGCACTACTTTTGTCATCTTGTCTCTAAGTTCAGTTAGATCAGAAAGATCTTTAGCCTTATCCTTTCGAACAATATTTAATACTTCTGCTGCATCAACACCTTTAGGAGCTTGTTTTATAGAAAGATCTAGATCATTTATACGTTTTTCCTGTGATATACGGTTGTCATTAAACGAGGCTTCAAATTTTGTGATGGTTTCCTTATATTCTTTCCGGGCAGATTCCAACAGAGCTTCTAATGTATGGAATTTTGAAATGAGAAGCGATATATTTTGTAGTTGGGTTTCCATAGCTTATTCGGTTTTCAACATGCGAGTATTCATTGCAACAAAGTTTTGAGCTCCATGTTCCTCGCTAACCTTTTCGTTTTGCTTAAACACAGATAAGGTTTGCTGAACTTCACCAGTGTAGTTGCTGAAAGCCATTTGAAAATCACTATGTAGTTGTTGAAGTCCGTTTGCTATTTTCTTATCAACGTACTGCTTGTTGGAGGCATCCATGGCCTTCGTCGGTACTTCGACATTGGTAATTTTCAGCTTCTCAGCATCGATATTTCCCTCTGCGGTAAAGGAAAACGGCACTTTCATAAAAGCTAGGTTAGTGATGCTGATGACATTAGTTGCTGATGGGCACTACGCCCAAACTTGTTTAAAGTCATCGTGAAACTGACATGTTTGCCATAGGATAAGGAATAATATACACTTTCAATTTCGAAATTTATTTATCTCGTATAATATTAGCTTCCTTAAGTTCATTTAAAATGGCAATTATTTCGTTGTCGTGAGAGGTGTTGCCTGCTTCCTTGGATGCAATCAGTAGTTTCAACAGTTCAACCAATTCATTGGGGTCATCCCAGTAGACATATTCCGTTAGCTTGTTATTGTAAGTTAAGTTCATACCAGTTCCAGCAAAACGTTGCTGCTTTTTCAAAGGAGGAAACATTGGCTTTATAATTTCAGTATATTTATATAGGCTTGAAGCTTTCAAACGACCTTCTGCATTCTTTTCTGCTGATGTCATTACCAACACTTTTCGGTATGCTTCTAAATCATCGGGAGCATAATCAGGTGATTTGTAAAATATTAGTTGATATAACCCTGTAGTACCTCAAAACTGTAACCAATCAACGATAATGTGACCTGTACTACGACTGAAATTGATTTCCTTTTGCCCAAGAAACCATTTGGAACTTGCAGCGTCATATATAGGTCTATATATGTTGTCAATATCATCGCTTTTAGTGATATAGTCTTCAAGATACTTGTGTGCAACCGGAGGATACTGATCCATGTAGTCCTCTATTGCTTCTTTAGAGAGATAACCGGGATCATCGTAAAAGGTTTCGTTCTCCACCTCATCATCATCATCATTGATTTGCATACTAGTTTCAGCGATTGGATCTTCATCGAGATATTGTACCTCTTCCAACTCATGTTTTTTGACTCGTGGCAGCTCCTGCACTTCTTGTTTAATTACTTCACGTTGAATGGTCTATGTTGGCATCTTAGTGAGAACTTTTGCCGTAGTTGAGGCAATATCTTGTAGCGGTGTCATTACCGGTCCAAAAAGCTTATTCAATGTTTCATCATGTTCCGACTTTCCCTGTTTGAGGCTGACATATTTTTTGCGGATAGAACGTGCCAATTACTTGATCCTTTTCTTTCGAGCAGTGGCAGCAATGTTGCTACTCAATAAAGACATTTTTATCAACTAATAGCAATCATCTTTATTGAACCTTTATATATTTATCGAATCCTTTACGGTAGCGGCCATCATTCAAGTTGAAGTCCTTAGCTATTTTAATAAAGCCAAAACGATTTTGCCAGCATTCCGAAAACATTGTCTTAAATTTATCATAGTCCATGTCGGGAGACACGTGCTCATCAAAGACGTGCTTCAAATTTACCTCATCTTGTCTGAATGTGACAATTACGTTGCAATTGTCTCGAATCAGTTGCTTAGGTATTTTGCTGTACGTTTGGTATATTGAATCGATATTCCTGTGCCCTCCCATCGAAAAAAAAATTCTGAATCTTGTTTTGTTTATCACTATTCACATCATCGAAAATGAATATTGAACATTCGCGTGCCTCTCTCGGATCAATTACTTCTTCTTTGTCTTTAAAGGGAAAATACGATGCACCTTTAACCAGCTTGAGAACGTCTTGTAAGAGCTGGTACTTTGGTGGGTAGAGTGACTTGGAATAGATGTAGACGTTCTCGAATCGTAGGCCGTTTTCATTGAATAGCAGTGATAACCATCCGTCGGTCTTTCCGCAACCACTAGGTCCGCAGAATGCTGCTCGTAGGGAATTTGGTAACAATTGTCCGTGTCGACTTGCTGATGACAACGATTCTTCAACATAGTCCAAATTTCCGATAGGCAGTTGGACAACTTGTTGCTTCATATACATCTTACGATATACTGACATCATCCTTATTGCGGATACTAATTAAATACAGTAGTCCATCTCAGTTTCAATCAGTATCATGCTAACTCCCAAAGGAGGTAGTCTACTGAATAGCGCAATCAATAAATTACCATTTGAACTACATCTACCTGGTTATCAGTTTTGTGGACCCGGTACAAAACTTCAAGACGGTCTCTCCAAGGGTCAGCAGAGAATCAACAAGACAGACGCTGCTCGTCGAGCGCACGATATCGCCTACAGTAAATACAAGTCTTTGACGAATCGTCATAAGGCTGATTACGAGTTGGAAAATCGAGCTTGAGAGAGATCAAGTCAAAGGACGCTTCACTTGGGGAAAATGCAGCTTCTTGGCTTATAACTATAGGCAAGAAGGCTAAACGCAAGATGGGGCTTGGAATCAAAAAACGATGTGGAAAACAATCTTTTCGTCAGAATGTGGTTCTACCAATCAAGAGAGCTATTGCCGGATCTGGAAGTGATGTCCGTAAGACATCGTTATTGGCGTTGAGAGCAGCCCGAGCAGTCATTAAGAAGGCAGGAGGTCGCAAGAAAATCCGTGTACCTCGAGTGATTCCTTTTGAGTCGAAAATTGGTGGTTTTCTCCCTCTAATACCCCTATTTGCGGGGTTGTCAGCACTTGGACCTCTTGCCGGCGGAGCCAGTGGAGTAGCCAAAGCCGTGATAGATGCAAAGAACGCCCGCAAGAAGTTGGAAAAGGACCAGCGCCATAATCAAGCCATGGAAGAGCTTGCGAAGAAAGGAAGCGAGCTTTACTTAAAGAAGCAAAAAAACTCCCAATAAAGCTACCCAATCGAGCACTTTACAATCGCAAACTTGAGCAATATGCCAAACATTTGAAGATCCCCCACTTTAGAGGAGTATTTATGCGAGACGCCTTACCTAAACATTCACAAACAAAGGAGTCTGCCATCGTTAATTTGGATACCAGCAGTCGTCACGGTACGCATTGGGTAGCTTATGTGCGAAATGGAAACATCGTTCAGTACTTTGATAGCTTTGGATGTTTGAAACCACCCCGAGAATTAGCCAACTACTTTGGCAGTAGAGTGAAAATCCTCTACAATAATGACTCTTATCAGAAATACAATCAATCAAATTGTGGCCATTTATGCTTGAAATTTCTCTATAATAAAAAATAACTATTTTGCATTATTGTTGTTTTACCTTTTCCTATATTAGCAGCTAACAAGCAGCCAATTTTCAGTCATGTCTGTGATCATCACCTTGAAATAACAGCATCCCAAACATTGAGAGAGCTGACAAGATCTACCTGTTTGACGATCACAACACGCAAACATTCATCGACTTCCCTGAAGGTTCATACGAAATTGGTGACATCGAAGCTTATTTTAGAAAGGCACTTGGCATTCATTTGGCAAAGGACGTTGAGAATATTTTCTCATTGAAACCCAACAACAATACTCTCAAGTATGAGCTTTTCAGCAGCAAGTACGCTGTGGACTTTCAACCTCTAGACAGCATCGGTGATATTCTGGGCTTCTCTAAACAACTGCTACCACGCAATCAAGTTCACAGTTCCGATTTACCAGTGAACATTACCAAGGTGCGTACCATCCACATTGATAGCAATATCACATCGGGAACCTTCTACAACAATACTCCTTTACACACCATTTACGAGTTTGCCGTTGCAGTTGATCTTGGTTTTGCCATCGACGAAACACCTCAGCATTTAATCTATTTGCCGATTAACAGAAGCGAAATACATAACCTCACATTGCAAATTTTGAATCAAGACTCTGAACGTGTGAATTTTCGTGGTGAAGAAATCATCATGCGACTTGAGCTGAAACAACTGCAATAATAATGGGTCGACTTGTATTTGATGAAGAACCATATAAGAAGTCAACCGCTCCTCGACCACCATCAGTTTCTATGAAACCTCTCAAGAGATCATTCACGCTCTCAAACAGATTGTTTCTATAAATGCTCGGCTACCATATCAACTCCTCAAATGTTCGATATTTTCCGCAAACCAAATTTTGATGATAGTGTAAGACGCGAGGAGTTGCGAACCTACTATCCATACGTCAAGTCATTCGGCAAAAATGATATCGTTGAAATCACCGTCAATCAAACAGATTGTTGGTTTTCCATGGCTGATTCCTGCATCTCAATCCAGGGACAAGTGGTGAAGACAGCAATCAATGGAGATGTTTCTCTATCACCAAATGCTGGGGCTTTATTCTTCAACAGCGTTACGTACGAGTTGTGCAGCAAGGAAATTGAAACCGTGAGAGACCCGAGTAGCGTGAGTACAATTCGTGGATACTTGTGCTACGACCCCAACAGTTGAAAAGACCTATTCATATCCGGGTGGAATTTTCCACATAAAGCGTATATGAATGCCGCCGATAAAACTTTTCACATGTACATTCCATTGGGACATTTGTTTTCCATCTTCAACGACTACAAGCAGGTGATGTGTGGTAAACAAACAATTCGTCTGGTGCGAAGCCGTAGCGATGATGATTGCCTTATAATCACGGATGCTGCTACCAAGGGCAAAGTGACAATAAACAACATCGAACTCAAAGTCCGTCACATTTACGATGACGTTAAATTGGATTTACTGCAAGCCGTCAAAGCGGATTCCAGTATAATTTTACCGTTTCGTAAATGGGAGCTAAATGAGTTGCCTGCTCTCAAAACAGGTGCTACTCGTGAAATTTGGGCTGTGAAGACGTGTGCCGAACTGGAAAGCCCTCGTTACGTTATCTTAGCCTTCCAAACGGATCGCCACAGCAACATCAAAGAAGTTGTTTTCTGAATGATACTTGTGGCATATTTTTCAATGTCTAAGTACTTCTTGGGAAATAACACCACAGTTTAAAGAAAATTGCTGTATATTCTTAGAATTGTTCCTTTTTTATCCGTAGTTTCTTAACCACTGACAACGGGGTCTGATCTAGACCCCGAAACGTTTGGATTATACAGCAATTTTCTTTAAACTGTGGTGTTATTTCCCAAGAAGTACTTAGACAACATCAAAGAAGATCCCACGGAATTTGATAATATTCACATTTCCAACATTCGTCTAAATTTAAATAGCGAATTTTGGCCTATGGAGAGATTTGATTTAGATTTTTCAAAGAGTGAGTACGGTGAGGCGTACAAAAGTTATACGAACTTTTATCCCAGCTTTGGCGGCGGCAAACACCCTCTACTGGATTATGTTGCATTCAAGACGCACTCCCTGTTCGTCATCGATTGCTCCCGACGTGAGGACACCATGGAATCCTCGACTGTAGATATTCGCCTGGATATTGAAAGCCAGACGGGATTTCTCGATAAGACCCGAGCCTTCTGCATAATTATCGACGATTGTCTAATGGAATTTCTCCCACTCAGCGAAATTGTCCGAAGCTTATATTAGATCACTCAGCTGTTTAGAAAATCAGTTTCGGTACAGCTTTTCAACGGTTCACCATGGAAATTGCAATTGTCGACATTCAAGGTTTCGAAGGAAGATTTGTTCCCAAGGAATTGGTTATCAAGATACAGGTGTGTTTTTGTTTAAATCACCCAAACCGTTTAACTATCTATCAACAGCAGACAAAAGGCAAGTACGATATTTGGAAAAACGGCTACATGGACTCCACTACTCCGATTGCCACTACGATTTGAATACTATGAACGACATTTTGAGAATTTTCCTAGCCAAATGCACGCACATATAAGTACGAGGCCATCAGACATATGACTTTTTATTTATCAAGTTATTTGAAGAGCTGTAATTCACAATTTGAGAAAATTGCTTAACCAAGCTGGAGAATCACACTATCACCTAATCAATCTGGAAAACTTCACTGCCGCTGCAATGATCAAGTACGATGTGCAAAAGAAAATGTTGATGTAGTTTGTTATTGGCTTCTGAATAGTGTTTTACATAAATAAAACATTGTATGTGTTTTAATTATTCATTCTTTTCCTTATACATTTCACAATTAATTTAACTAATAATATTGTAATTGTAGAGAGTGTTACACAAATAAGAATCAGCACTTTGCGGAGCTCCTCTTGTAGGTTGGCAGGCATCACGTATAATCATTGAGCTGTTCGATAGTAAAGTTTTTTCATCTTGGCAAGATGCTGCTGAAATCCATTCAGTGTCACCTTCAGTGCCATCAGAAAAGCGAGCAAAATAGACAGGCAACCGTCCATCGTTTAATCTATCTCGAGCCATCAATGTATAGTTGGAGCGGTTCAAACAGTTCCCTGAAGGGCATACAGCCATGTCCTTGGTTCCATGAGGTATATTAACATACAAGACATTTTTCAAAATTAATGTGAATATTATAAAGCTTGATTTAAGTAAAGTCATTTTTATCCATCTGCATTCAACAGTAGTTGGTGAGACGCTATGCTTATCTTGAACCTCCTTCGTTACTTTATTCTAAAAATTATTAGCAGGCTACTAGAAACCATAACATCAAATTCTTGATTCATCATTAAATTTTTTTCCAAGTCTCAAAATTATTACGCTCGGCCTTGAATCATCCGAGAAAGTCAGAGACTCGAAGGAGTTGCCGTTCTTGCGCAGGTAGGCGCTCGCTTACGAAAACTATAGGCTCGAAGGAGTGGACGTTCTCGCGCATGCAGGCTTAAGCAAAAGATTTTAAATTTTTTTACAGACAACAAAATACCATATCCCCCCATTCATCCCCCAAATATCCAACCGACAACGCCCAAAAACACGCGCCCGAGCAACGTGCATATACTATACCTTTTCAAATAAACATTTCTCGATTAACCGCATTAGTGCAGCTCGGTGGACACCTGACTTTGTAATCAGGCAAGCCGCGTTCGATACCCGGCCAAGTATTTAGTTTTTTTCCTCTCTAACCACCACAACCAACAACAGATGGCGTGCACCTCTGCGACACACCCAAATGTCTTTCGCGCACCCCTACGACCACCCCCAATGTCTTCTTCTTCCCAATGTCTTCTTCTTCTTATCCAAATGCCAACTACCAACAGCTCGGCAGCAGCTCCCGGCGAGAATTCTTGGCTTCGGTGATTAGTAATCTTCTTCATTAATGGCTTTATTGATATCGCCCAGTTCGTAACTCTTCCCCTCTTGGTTTTATCTTCGTCCTCGAAGAGTCATGGTGCTAAATGTGGCATCATGGAGGAGATTATAATATAATATTATATATTATATTGTTTGTAATTCCAATAAGTTATTATTTTCGGGGGGTATAACCAATGTAGAATTTCGAGGAAACAGGAACTGTAGAGTACACTGGTGTTATTTATTTCATAATTTCTTGTGCTAATATTACAATGTTCGTGTACCATTATTGGGTGTACTGTTCCAATTAGGATTCGTCCATTGTACATAGGTGATATAATTGTATCATTTAAATGTGCAAATGTACAAGTAGAGGCGTTGGTTCGGTGGGTATAACCAATGTAGAATTTCGAGTAAACAGGAACTGTAGATTACACTGGTGTGTTTTAATTCATAATTCCTTGTGCTAATATTACAATATTCGTGTACCATTATTGGGTGTACTGTTCCAATTAGGATTCGTCCATTGTACATAGGTGATATAATTGTATCATTTAAATGTGCAAATGTACAAGTAGAGGCGTTGGTTAGATTACATTTCTGCTTAGTGGAACTTTCACATATGTAGGAAAGGCTTAATTTCTTGTAATTATGTACCCATATATCAGCAGTAAAACCAGTGGGTTTAACTAGGATTGTATCATTAGGATTTGAAGTAATGTAAATTTATTGTAAAGGTTGAGGATTTTTTAATATAGGGATTTTCAACAAAAATATGAGCAAATTTTCCGCTACAACCACGTGATGTGGATTTGAATATAATTGTGTCGATGTATAAGTCTTTGTTTGTTTCTGTATAAATATTTTTTATATCTCTGAGGATAAACATGTTTTGATTTATTATTTTATCTTGGGAAAGCGAAATGGTTTCTAAAATAGTTGAAGTAGTTTCTGTAAGATCTGTTAGTTGCAAATCGAGTGAAAAGAGAAATGAAAGCATTTCAACTTGATTTTGGGTTTGTTTAATAAGAGAATCTAATTTATAAGCGTTATCATATCATAATTAATTTTTCGTGGGACGTCTATTAAATGTTTTTCTGTTAAGGAAGGGGATTCTTGGTTTTTCTTTAAAGTAATGTTACGAAATTTACCAAAGCCGACCCTCTTTCATTTCAGTATGACAACGATTGCTTTGAGAAAAAAATGGTTCTCGAAATGACTCGGCAGCTGTAGGATTGATGATTGATTTTACTAGAGTTTTCGATGTTGGTTTTAAAAAGGAAGCAGGCCACGATCGCAAGTTAGTTAGCAGCGAGGACCAGCGTATGTCGTAATGTTATTGTGAATCAGCTGTTCTGTATAATTTGATGTAAATAAAGTTCTAGAAAAGTGAAAGTGAATATTAGTTTTATAATTTTAAATTGAACCCACGGACTTTACAACAAATTTGGTGTCAGAAGTGGGATTAAGTGCAGTTAAAATCGTAATTTGATTTATGGAAAAAGTGGACACAACTACCAAAAAAATAGTCAAGCAGGTTACGGAGGGACTAGACGAAAAAACAGCCCAGATTTTAGAAAAACGTGACAAGAAGCAAAAACAAAAGGTTAGTAAAATCTTTTGATGAAAAACGTAAAATAGAATTAGAAAATCTTGTCACTACGATGAAAAGCGACCAACAAAATCTTGTTTCCACGATGGAAGAAAAACAACAAAATCTAGTTTCCACGATGAAAAGTAAACAACATAATTTAATTGAAGGATTGATTGTTCTCGAAATTTGAAGAGAAACAAGATCAACTTGAATTAAAACGACAAAATGAATTTAAAATACTAGAAGAAAAACGACAAAATGATTTTAAAGTATTTGAAGAGAAACAAGATCAAATTGAATTAAAACGACACGAAACTGAAGAGAAAAGACAACTGCAATTTGAACAATTAATGCAAATAGTAGCACAAGTTAATGAAACAGTTAATGACAGAATGCAAATAGTTGAGTCAGACATAAAAGAAATAAATGATGACATTAAGACCATAAAAAATACGGTGGACATTCTTGAAACCAAAGTAGATGACCTCGATTCCATCCAAAGCCTGGTAAAGTTTGAAATCAGTTCTATTCAAAACACAGTTCAAGATAAAATCAGTGCAATCCAGAACAAGGTAGAAACAGAAATCAAAAAAATGCAACAGGACTTACAGCGAGGAAAATACCAGCACACCGTGAGTACCAAAGGTTCCGTTAGCAAACCACCCACATTTGATGGCAGCTCTTGACCCATGTATAAACGGCAATTTGAAGCCGTGACTACAGCTAATGGACGGGATAACCATGAAAAATCCACGTCTATGGTAATTTCGTTAAGAGTTCCGGCCCTAGAACAAGGCAATTTCGACAAGATTATCGCCATCCTAGACAAACGATACGACAATCAATCCTTGAGCCAGGTATACCAAGTACAACTGAGTGGAAAAACGCAAAGATCCGGTGAAAGCCTCCAAGAATTCGAAGCAGAGATTAGGCGGTTAGTTCACTTGTCCTACCCAGACCTGCCAGAGGAAACGAAAGACCAGTTGGCCACACAGAGTTTCATAAACGACATCAGAAATGTGGAAGTACAACGAAATCTAAGACTAAGTGCGTCAAGAAAAAGTACTTCGGGCTTTGGAAGTAGAGGCCGTCATGAACATGTCCAAGTCGAGGGTCCGAGCAGTTTTCTTCAACCAGGAAGAGTCAGAGTCACCATTTCAAGTGCTGCTGGCTGGTCTGAACGAAATATTAGGACGGTCACAAAGAACTGGCACCAGAGGGGCATGTTACCGCTGCGGACGGACAGGACGTGATTGTCGAATGAGGCCACCTGAACGATCACCGACCAGGGGTAACCAACAGAACAGCCAGATGTCCAGGGACTGTCAGCCAATCAGCATAAGGGGGCGAATGCTGACTAACCCTCCACCAACACCCAAAACGTTATCCATCCGGGTATTTTACAGAGATAGCGGCAGCCTTTTGAGAGCATCAGAAATTCAATATCATCCAGCTCAGAACAGTCACCGGCGAGTCCATGTCAATACAGGGTGAGGCAGATGTCGTGCTACAGATAGGGGACAACATGATCCGGCATAGGGTCCTGGTAGCGAATATTGAGGACGATTTTATACTGGGTATGGACCTAATTAGCCAGCATGGATTTATGTTCGACCCGAGATATGATGTTCTTCGGTTCCTAAATGAGGAATTTGTATTGACACGGCCCGTCAACAGTTCAGTCACCCCCATAAAAATTGTGGCAAAGTCTTCAGCTAAGATTCCCGATCGAACAGAACAGATTATTCATGGGCAGCTAGACAGCAATCCTGGGAGCTGCGTTGGAATGGTGGAGCCCG
Organism: Octodonta nipae; assembly: GCA_034190945.1. Classification (NCBI taxonomy): domain Eukaryota; kingdom Metazoa; phylum Arthropoda; class Insecta; order Coleoptera; family Chrysomelidae; genus Octodonta; species Octodonta nipae. The sequence continues at coordinate 58,433,099 of CM067222.1, forward strand.
TACACTCAGCTCATGACTACTTAGTTGGACGGGCTATAGTTAAAACCGGACGAGATATACCAATCAGAGTCCCGAATTTGTCCAACAACGACATCAGAATTGCCAATGGTCAAGAGATAGCTTGTTTCGAGCCAGTAGAGACCATCATCAATTGCGAAGAAGAGTATGAGATGTCGGTGAAGGAGAAAGAGTTCCTACAACAGTTTGCTGACCATTTGACACACCTGACACCAGAGAACCAGAAGAAAGCCAAGCAATTTATCACAAAGCACTGGCAAATTTTTAACAGTCAAGAGGGAACCACCGGTCGCACCAATATCATCCAGCATCGAATGGATACCGGAAAGGCTCAACCCATCAGAATACCACCTAGACGACCACCATTGGGGCAACAACATGCAGTCGAGGAAAACATCGAGTCTATGTTACAAAATGGAGTTATTGAGCCATCCATCAGCCCATGGTCTGCTCCCGTCGTGCTAGTTAAAAAGAAGGATGGAACCATCCGATTTTGCGTGGATTACAGAAAGCTGAATGATGTCACGAAGAAAGACAGCTATCCACTACCCCGAATCGATGACACTTTGACCACACTAGCAGGCTCCCGTTGGTTCTCCACACTAGACCTAAAAAGTGGATATTGGCAGGTTGGTCTACATGCAAACGAAAGAGAGAAGACAGCGTTCTCCACCAGTAAAGGGCTGTTTCAGTTCACGGTCACGCCATTTGGGCTATGTAATGCACCCGCTACATTTGAGAGGTTAATGGAGTATGTACTGAGCGGGTTAACATGGAGGACGTGCTTAGTATACCTCGACGACATTCTAGTCATGGGTCAAACATTCGACGACCATCTGAAGAACCTGGACGAAGTATTCTCCAGAATTAATAATGCCAACCTGAGACTCAATCCGAAGAAGTGTTCCTTGTTCCAAAAAGAAGTAGAGTTTTGGACCACGTAGTGTTCGAGTTAGGAATCCGCACCAACGGAGATAAGATAGAAGCCATCCGTGATTGGCCAGTTCCAAGAGACAAACATGAACTCCGAAGCTTCTTGGGCCTCTGTTCATACTACCGGCGTTTTGTTGAGGGATTTGCCACCATCGCCGCCCCTCTACATCGGCAGACCACTGAGAAAGAGACCTTCCATTGGAATCAGGATTGCGAAACATCATTCAGGCGACTGAAGGCAGCACTATGTTCCAGCCCCATCCTAGCCTTTCCTACACAGTCCGGCAAGTTCATCTTAGACACCGACGCCAGCAACACAGGTTTGGGGGCAGTCCTATCCCAGGTGCAACATGGTGAAGAGAGAGTGATCGAGTATTACAGCAGTGGATTCTCGAAACCGGAAAGAAACTATTGCGTCACCAGAAAAGAACTTCTTGCAATCATAAGGGCTGTAGACCATTTCCACAAATACCTCTATGGTCGTCATTTCTTAATCCGAACAGATCATGCCGCACTCAAATGACTGGTGGACATGAAGACACCGGAAGGACAACTGGCCAGATAGATGGAGAAATTGCAGCAATACGAACACCGTGCCGGCCGTTTGCACAATAATGCCGATGCCCTATCCAGAAGACCCTGTAGAGCGGAATGCGGACATGATGGGATTATCGGAGGCCATCTGGGCATGAATAAAACCTTAGACAAAGTTCGCCAGCGGTACTACTGGGTGAATTTTGCCGCAAATAATTATAATAATATAATAATAATAACCCACGAAACACCCCCGTGTGGGTGCCGGGTTAAAATAGCACCACGGTATCCACCGCCTGTCGTATGAGGCGACTAAAGGGCCAGCTGTCCGCTGACCTACTACCTAGCTTTCCTTACTTCTCCACAACCCGCACGGGATGGTCTGGTTTAAATCATTTCATCTGGGAAGTGACAACCCCACGGGTCCGAGTTACCTGGGTCACCAGGGTCCATTGATGACACCACCCATGAAAATGGAGCTAAGGAGTAGATGCCTCGGAAAAGATCCGCTGCCTGGGGATCGCCAGGGCATGTCTGGAGCCGGCGCTGGACATGACAGCATGCGGGACGTCGGTGGCAGGGTGCTGAGGAGGCGGGCCCCTGCCGTCCAAAGAGCTACAGCCCAAGAACCAGAAGAACCACAACAATACTCACCCATACAGTCACAACAACAACGTGACCATCACCAACGGAGTCAAACGAGAACTCCACCCCGAGAAAGTGTTGCGCAGGATCAACAGCCAGCGCTCACTCAAGCGGGACTGAAAAGACAGCGCATGAAATGGACTGGCGCCATGAATGAATTTATAATGCCCACGTTTTACGGAATTATGAACTTTGGCCAGGACAAGACTGGATATCGCCAAATACTCCATCAAGAGTTCTGTCGTGAGTACCCAGAGCTTCAAGTTACTGAACAGAGAGTCGCAGATCAATATCGTGTCATCTTGAGAAATGGCCTTATTTCCAACGGAAACTAGACAACACACTCTTCCGACAATCAGAAAAAGGGTTTTATAGAAAACTTAACAACAACAATAATAATGAATCCCCTAGTTACCCCAGTAAAACAGACATCGAGGAATTCTGGAAAACACAGCTTTCCACAACAATCTCCTATAACTCCACAGCAAGCTGGATTAATGAGGAGGAGGCTGCATCTCAGAACTGTGAGGCCATGCAACACCAACCATTTACAACGGAAGACACATCCAATACAATGAAGCATTTCCATAACTGGAAAGCACCAGGACCAGATGGAGTACAAAATTACTGGATAAAGAAACTGTACGCAACCCACGAAACACTAGCAGCCCTTATAAATGACGTAATTACCCACCCACACAAGATGCCTAGTTTCCTTACGCATGGTACTACATACCTCTTACCAAAGGACAACCTATGTGGACAGGACCCAGCAAAGTACCGACGAATCACTTGCCTTCCAACCTTATACAAACTCATAACATCGTGCATTAATGATCGCATTTTCAAACATTGTGAGCTGAACAACATAATTACTCAACAACAAAAGGAATGCGCGAGAAATTCAATGGGTTGCAAAAAACAACTGATAATTGATTCCGTTGTCTGCAATCAAGCCCACGCCAAACGGCGAAATCTCTACATGGCATATGTGGACTACATAAAGGCCTTTGATTCAGTTCCACATGATTGGCTCATAAAGGTGCTGAAACTCTATAAAGTGAATAATTATTAACTTTTTAGAATATGCCATGTCCACCTGGCAAACCAAAATCACACTGAATGAAGCCAACTGTTCCATACAAACTGACCCCATTCCAATCAGAAGGGGTATATTCCAGGGAGACTCTCTTAGCCCGCTGTGGTTCTGCCTTGCCATGAACCCTCTCTCAAACAAACTGAACTCGACTAATTTTGGGTTCAGTCTCAAACACAACAACGTACAAGCATTAAGGATAAACCATTTGTTATACATGGACTACTTAAAGTTGATGGCAGCTACAAAACAACAGCTGCATGATATGCTTAAAATAGTAGAAGGGTTCTCTAGTGACATCCATATGAAATTTAGCCTAGACAAATGCCGAATTATTAATATAGTTAAAGTCAAAATACAGCAGGGGCACTTCGAAATAGGATGGCACCTAAATTGAATCTATGGGGGAAGGTCATACTTATGAATACCTTGGAATAAAGCAGGCTCAACCTATTGATCACATGACTATGAAAGAGGACCTAACAGCAGAGTTTTATAGAAGGGTAAGACGACTGTTGAAAACCAAACTAAACAGTAAAAATCTGTTTCAGGCTATTAACACCTATGCGTGTTCAGTGCTCAGTTACTCTTTCGGTATAGTTAATTGGTGCCAGACTGACATTGAACAATTACAACGAAAAGTTCAAGTTTTACTAACAAAAGCTCAAAATCACCATCCAAAGAGCTCTGTCGAACGTACAACTTTGCCACAGTATGAAGGAGGAAGAGGATTGACAGATCTAAGTAAACTACTAGATCAACAAATTTCTATTTTGCGTAGTCATTTCCAGAAACTCGCAGAATTTTCTGATCTACATAGAGTCATGTGCCAGGTTGATGACTCAACACCACTGCGACTGACACAACAACATGTCCAATTACACCACCAGACCACAGATCAGAAACTGCTGAAATGGAAGGAGAAGCCCCTTCATGGAAGACATATAAATGACGTCAACCAAGATTATGTCGACAGTGCAGCGTCGAACTACTGGTTGATCTCTGGTCATATGTTCCCTGAAACGGAAGGCTTTATATTGGCAATCCAAGATCAAGTAATTCCAACTAAGAACTACCTAAAGTACATCGTTAAAGACCCTTCTATTAATAACGATAGATGCAGGTACGGTTGCCAAACATCTGAATCTATCCAGAATATCACAGGAGGTTGTCAAGCGTTCGCTGCAACTGAATACAAAGAACGACACGATGCTGTGGCAAAAATACTTCACTAGGAACTAGCACTGAAACATGAATTATCACAGTCGGTAAGATTACCATACTATAAATATAAACCAGAATCTGTTTTAGAAAATATCAACTACAAGCTGTACTGGGACCGCACGATACTGACCGATCGATCTGTTGCTCACAATAGACCAGATATAGTTTTAGTAGATAAAGTCTCTCGGAAAACAACTTTAATTGACATAGCAATTCCTAACAACAATAATATAAATATCAAGCAGGCTGAGAAAATAACCAAATATAGAGATTTGGAATTTGAAATAAAGACTCAATGGAACATTAACAACACACGAACTGTACCAATTGTTATGTCAACGACAGGACTAGTCCCAAAACATCTATCAAACAATCTAAAATACCTCGGTCTGGAAGAACATCTTTACAAACAAATGCAAAAAGCCGTCTTGTTGGGGACAGCCCGGACGGTCAGGAAATTTATGGGAAACTGCCGCCACGACTCCAACCAAGGGCCTGAAAACCTGGCAAGGGCTCCCACAGAGCTAAATCCTTTTGATATCTAGGATATCTGGGGTTTAGTGAATTTTCCCCTAAAGACACTCATAGCGTGCCTTAGAGGGAGTGTGATGCCATACATTGTATGGTCAAGTCGGGGATAATAATAACCCACGAAACACTAGCAGCCCTTATAAATGACGTAATTACCCACCCACACAAGATGCCTAGTTTCCTTACGCATGGTACTACATACCTCTTACCAAAGGACAACCTATGTGCACAGGACCCAGCAAAGTACCGACCAATCACTTGCCTTCCAACCTTATACAAACTCATAACATCGTGCATTAATCATCGCATTTTCAAACATTGTGAGCTGAACAACATAATTACTCAACAACTAAAGGGATGCGCGAAAAATTCAATGGGTTGCAAAGAACTGATAATTGATTCGGTTGTCTGCAATCAAGCCCACACCAAATGGCGAAATCTCTACATGGCATATGTGGACTATAAAAAGGCCTTTGATTCAGTTCCACATGATTGGCTCATTAAGGTGCTGAAACTCTTATAAAGTAAATAATTGTATTATTAACTTTTTAGAATATGCCATGTCCACCTGGCAAACCAAAATCTCACTGAATGAAGCCAACTGTTCGATACAAACTGATCCCATTCTAATCAGAAGAGGTATATTCCGGGGAGACTCTCTTAGCCTGCTGTGATTCTGCCTTGCCATGAACCCTCTCTCAAACAAACTGAACTCGATTAATTTTGGGTTCAGTCTCAAACACAACAACGTACAAGCATTAAGGATAAACCATGGACGACTTAAAGTTGATGGCAGCTACGAAACAACAGCTGCATGATATGCTTAAAATAGTAGAATGGTTCTCGAGTGAGATCCATATGAAATTTGGCCTAGACCAATGCCGAATTATTAATATAGTTAAAGGTGAAATACAGCAGGGGCACTTCGAAATGGGAGATGGTACCTCAATTGAATCTATGGGGGAAGGTCATACTTATAAATACCTTGGAATAAAGCACGCTCAACGTATTGATCACATGACTATGAAAAAGGACCTAACAGCAGAGTTTTATAGAAGGGTAAGACAACTGTTGAAAACCAAACTAAACAGTAAAAATCTGTTTCAGGTTATTAACACCTATGCGTGTTCACTGCTCAGTTACTCTTTCGGTATAGTTAATTGGTGCAAGACTGACATTGAACAACTACAATGAAAAGTTCGAGTTTTACTAACAAAAGCTCAAAATCACCATCCAAAGAGCTCTGTCGAACGTACAACTTTGCCACGGTATGAAGGAGGAAGAGGATTGACAGATCTAAGTAAACTATTAGATCAACAAATTTCTATTTTGCGTAGTCATTTTCAGAAACTCGCAAAATTTTCTGATCTACATAGAGTCAAGTGTCAGGTTGATGACTCAACACCACTGCGACTGACACAACAACATGTCCAATTACACCACCAGACCACAGATCAGTAACTGCTGAAATGGAAAGAGAACCCCCTTCATGGAAGACATATAAATGACGTCAACCAAGATTATGTCGACACTGCAGCGTCGAACTACTGGTTCAAGATCAAGTAATTCCAACTAAGAACTACCTAAAGTACATCGTTAAAGACCCTTCTATTAACAACGATAGATGCAGGTACGGTTGCCAAACATCTGAATCTATCCAGCATATCACAGGAGGTTGTCAAGCGTTCGCTGCAACTGAATACAAAGAACGACACGATGCTGTGGCAAAAATACTTCACCAGGAACTAGCATTGAAACATGAATTATCACAGTCGGTAAGATTACCATACTATAAATATAAACCAGAATCTGTTTAAGAAAATATCAACTACAAGCTGTACTGGGACCGCACGATACTGACGGATCGGTCTGTTGCTCATAATAGACCGGATATAGTTTTGGTAGATCAAGTCTCTCGGAAAACAACTTTAATTGACATAGCAATTCCTAACAACAATAATATAAATATCAAGCACGCTGAGAAAATAACCAAATACAGAGATTTGGAATTTCAAATAAAGACTCAGTGGAACATGAACAACACACGAACTGTACCAATTGTTATGTCAACGACAGGACTAGTCCCAAAACATCTACTAAACAATCTAAAATATCTCGGTCTGGACGAACATCTTTACAAACAAATGCAAAAAGCTGTCTTGTTAGGGACAGCCCGGACGGTCAGGAAATTCATGGGAAACTGCCGCCACGACTCCAACCACGGGCCTGAAAACCTGGCAAAGGCTGCCACAGAGCTAAACCCTTTTGATATCTAGGATATCTGGGGTTTAGTGAATTTTCCCCTAAAGGCACTCATAGCGTGCCTTAGAGGGAGTGTGATGCCATACATTGTATGGTCAAGTTGGGGATAATAAAGGTCTTTTATTACGATAAGTACAATAGATTTTTTTAAATAATTTGTACATTTTCGGGGAAAGCAAGGCACAGTCTAGCTTATATAGCTACTCTACTGAACCTTGTTAACACCCTTGACTAAATTAAACACTAATTCACCTAGATGACAAAACAGTCTTAAAACTAGTTCTAAAAAAAATATGGAATTTACAAAGAAAAAAGAAATCAGATGTGTTAAGCATGTCTATAATTTATATAATAAAAATTATTTGAATTTTTTCTTAAAGTTTTTTTCATTAAGTGATGTTAATACAGCTGGTAAGGATCTCTGAAACGTAGCAGTCCGATGCTGTGAAATTGTTATTTTGTCAGGAAATCGTAAAACTCTAGAATGAATATTTAATCGAGCAATAAATTTACTCTTCAAGGCTAATGGAATGGAGACGTTTGACAAAACCTTAAAGAAAAAACTAGTCAAATGTAACTCCCTCCGTACATCCATCCTTAGCCAATTAAGTACTTTAAAAGTATGTGAGATATGGTCATATTTACGCAATCCAAATATAAATATGCAGGAGGTATTTTGAACTTTTTGTATACGGTTTCTCTCAATAATGTTTAAACAGGGGCCATAAATAAAGTCACAGTAATTAAAATTTGACAGGACAAGAGATTCACAAAGCATTTTACGCATGAAAAAAATTAAAATTTGTCTGTGGTTATCACAGACCTAAGAATTAAATAGACCCAATTGTTTACATTTTTATGCGCTCCAACATTCAAATTATCTCTTTTTATTCTCGATACACTGTTGCCAGATTCCACAAAATCATTATAAGCTAATTGACAGGAATATAGAAACTAAAATATTTTACTCATTTACACACAATATATAACATGCAACAGAAAATATAAACCATAATTTACTTAATTATATAAGACGCTTAATGTGGCGCTGGCATATTTACTACAGAAATATCTCAAATTATTCTCATATTGTAGTATAATACATAAAATGGCTACATTTGGCAATGCTTTTACTACTTTTACGATGGGATAACGACCAGTATGGATTTATGAATGAAATTATTTCTTACCGTGTTGCCGGCAAGAAACTGTGTTTGGTTGAGGTTAAGTACATTTTTGGTGATATTTTGAAGCTTTTTGTAAAAAAAACATTTTATTTATTGCTTAATCATGGTGCGTGGTTGTGTAGTTTGTGGAAAAGTAGATAACTTGTTTCCGAATTTATCTTTTCATCGGTAAGTGATTATGTATACTTTGTTTATGTCTCAGTGGCGTACTGTTTAAGCTTTATTTCACAAGTATATTTATTAAAAATTGACAGTCCATATCTTTTTAACAATGATTATAATATTATTTATAGAAAAGCGGATAGAGATTTGCTACTTTTTTATACAAAAGCCCTATTTTTAGAGGATCAATAGAAAAAATCATATAGTAAAATTTTTACATTCATTAAAATTTATACAGGCTTTGTAGTAGAAAATAACTTAATATACTTTCGAGAGATTTGTCCCAACGTTTCATTAACAATACTAATAAAATATCAATTAATAATGGTCTAACTAATATGGGTAATTTTGTAATTAAATTTAATAAGAATCGGTTGATACCTGGACGTATAAGGTAAGCAGTAGTTGAATGTTTTATAAAAAAATCTGTTTTTACTGTACTCAGATATTTAATTGTGAAACATTTCATAGATCATTTGCAGCAATGTATGCTAAACAGTGTACCTTGAGAACAGTTTAGATTTAAACATCAATTTGCTCTTCTCACATTTTCCTAAATATATATTGTTATACCCAAATGTAATGCCAGAAATAAGGTTTTCTAAACAAATATCATAATAAATGACAAGGGAATATATATATATATATATATATATATATATATATATATACATATTATTATATTTGGCACTTTATAGAGGAATTAATTGGGCAGTAAATTCACCAAGAAATTGTGCCTATTTTTTCGTTTTACACATACCAATTTTTCCATTCTGCAGGTAGTTTGCTGTTAAAGATTACAAGTTGCAGATAGTAAAAAATAGATATAAAGCTTTTAAAAATAAGCGACAACTCTCTGGATCCAGAATAACACCTAGAAAAATCTATTTACACCGTTTTTCCGCATATTAAAAAAAACGAGTTACAAAAAAGTATACAATTCTTCACCAATAACTCATAAAACTATTAATGATTAAAATAATTAAAAAAGGTACTTAAAGAGGACGAAATTTCCAATAAAAAAGTACTGATTACCGGATTTCCATTATTTATAATTTAAGTTTAATACTTAAAATAGGGCTCGAAGCTTGCTGTTAAATTTCATGACATGCTATATTAATAAAATATTATATATATATATATATATATATATATAGAATTTCGAAAATCTGTCTTCATACCCTCATCATCGATATCAAAAACACCTATTTACAATTTTTTACGCAAATTCATTTAGTTCGACTTTACGCCATATTGGATTCTAGATTTTGAATTTCGAGAATCTGTCCTTAAATCCATAATGTGCGACACCAATACATTCCTCTTACCCATTACAATTGACGCCTTTACCACTCAATATGGAGTTTTCAAAAATAATTAAGTTCCCAATTGCAAATAAATATTTAGAAATTTCAAAGTTTGATGAGTTATACTTATTTTATCACCATAATTGTTGTATTACATTAAAATTTTACAAAAAGATTTTGTAATATTGAATTTAAAATATGTAATAGATGTTGGATTACATTTATTTATTTATTTCTACGTTACGCTACTGGATATTATACGACAACAGGTCTCAAGCTGGACATTGTTGCCGCGGAGCAACTCATGATGCTCTGTCTTTTTCCCACTCATGATTTATTTACATTTAATGTTGGATCGATTTTGTATCGGATTTATGAATGAAGCTTTCGGTCTCTTGAATTTATAGGTCTGTGGTGGTTATACAATACCTTTAACGACAAAAATGACTTTTTAATTAATAATTTTACGTATTCTCGAAACCTTAATTCAGTATCCAACACAATGCCCAAATTCTTTGCGCAATCTACCTTAGAAAGAGGTACGTCACCCAAGAAAATGTTTAAAGATTTTTTTATAAATTCCTTTTTAGTACCAAAGATCATAACATGTGATTTCAGAGAGTTTAGCTTAAGATTATGTTCAGATGAGAGTTGCTGTAATATATTTATATTATGATTTATTAAAGTAGAGGCATTTAAATAATCCTGAGGGTTAAAATGAAAATAAACTTGGGTATCATCCGCAAAAGCAAGGATTCTACAATATTTTAGAAACTTAAGAATATCGGATGTATAGAAAATAAAAAGTAACGGTCCTAGTATAGAACTCTGAGGCACAGCAGATAATATCTGCACTTCATCAGAAAAAGTGTTATTACAATATATTTGTTGAGATCTGTTATGTAAATAAGATTTTATTAGCGCCAATGCTTGATCCTGAAATCCAACATATTTAAGTATTGCTAACAAGAGTTCGTGGTTAATAGTGTCGAACGCTTTAGAAGTCCAAAAGAACTAATGCAGTAGCTAAGTTTTTATCAATGGAAGTTAATATATCATCAGTAACAGTAGCTAACGCAACGCCAGTACTTACGTCTCTTCTAAAGCCACACTGGGTGTCTGGAATTATTTTATATAGATTGCAATATTGAATTAACTGGTTATATAACACTTTTTCAAACACCTTAGATAGAACTGGTAGTATACTAATTATCCTTAGATCATTGTTACTTTGGGTAATGGTTTGCCTATAGATATTTTACACCGATCAGGAAAGTAATTTTTTTCAATACAGCAGTTAATTATATGTGTGATATATACATCTAAAAAAGGGCTACAATATTTTAACATCTTAGCATTAACCCCATCAACCCCAGAAGCATTAGTTTTAACACTGTTAATAATTAAGTTAATGTCAGAGACAGTTGCAAAGTTAAAGGAAAATTTTAGGTTATGATCAAAAATATTTTCATTATAATAATTAATTTTAGAGGAACAATCAGAAATGTTTCGTAAAAATTCACTGAAAAATAAGCTTATATCATTAGGATTAAGTAAATTTACATGAATATTATTATTTTTATTAGAGCATACACCAAAAGACTTAAGAGTTTTCCAGGTTTTTTTTAAGTTTTTTTCAACAAAAATATTATTCAAGTAGTGTCTTTTTCCCTTCCTTACCATTGATAACGTAAAATTCCTAAGTCTCTTGTAATTATCCCAAATATGTAAGTCACCAGTACTTTTATAATCTTGAAGTGCCTCGTCTCTTAGTCTCATAAAGACTCTAATGTTTGGTGTCAGCCAGGGTTTTCAGGTTATCAAAAATCGAGAAAAGATATTGATTAAACAATGAAATCTTTTTATCTATATTTTGTTCATAGATTATACTATTCCACTGCATTGAATGAAGTTCAGTATAAAAATCGTAAGCATTGAAGTTGTTAAAATCTCTATAAGTAATGATCATGGGTTCAACTGAAGGCTTTTCAATCTTTAAGTTGCAATAGACCAAACAATAATCTGATACGCTGTCTAGTGAAATAACACCCATATCTTGTACCAAAGAATCATCCGATATAAATATAGGATCTAGAAGTGAAAAACAGGTACGAGAAATCCTGGTGGGTACATTAATAATATGTATTAAATTAAAGTTGTCAAATAGGGGTACTAACGGATTTTCTTCATTTAATAGATTAATATTAAAATCTCCCACGCAGATTACCTGTTCCACGGCAGGGTACACGAATGTTAAAATATTTTCAAAGTCGTTAATTGTGGCATGAAAATTCGTGTTGGGTGGGCGATAAAATACACAAAAGCAATAATATGTATTTTTAATTTTTAACTTAAGAATAAGATATTCCAAAAAACCTGTAATAGTAAAGTCAGGTGTAATAACTTCTGGATTAAAAGTGTTTTTAAAATAAACCCCAACACCTCAACCTCTACTAACTCTATCTTTGTGAATAAACCAGGGATAGTAAACACATCAACATCGTCCCCATCCGACAGCCAAGTCTCAGTGAGAAATACAAAATCAAAATCATTTTGCAGAATAACATTTTTAAACTTCAAAAAACCAGTGAATATGGACCTTATATTAAGATTGCCCACTTTCAACATTAAGTTGCACATATTTTAAACTATAAATCTTCAATATTTCTTTGACCAAAAAAAAAGAAAAACTATTATTAATTAATGATATCGACAATAACGTGAGATAGGAAAAATAGTTGCCCATAGCTCCAATTAACTTTATGTAGATATAAATCGTGACAAAAAAGTTTATAGATTAGCTTAGAGAAACAGAGATAATAAGGTTTAAAACACTCTCACATCTAACGCAGTTTTCTGATTTTATCGATGTCTTGTTGTGAAGTTATCCTATGAATGGTTGAACCACTTTTAACATATACCACTCCGTTTAAACACCAAGCATTGTTAAATGTGAATTTTTCGGTAGCGTTATGTAATAACTTTAAGCGATATTTCGTTAAATCCTCACGCACTTGAATGCCCGAGCCTTTCAACTTGGTGCGATTTTTTAGAATGAGGGCCCGATATTTTTCGTCTGTGAATCGAACAAGTACTGCAGGAGGTTGATCGATCTTAGGATTTTTTGCAGCAACACGGAAGCAATTGTGAATATTTTGGTCAGATATTTGGATATTTAGTTTGTTTGTAAACAATTCTGATACTCACGTCCGTACGTTTTCGTTCATGCTATCCGGCAGGCAAAAAATGCGTAGATTCAACGAACGTGATGTTTGTTCTTGATTATCTAGTGCTATCTTTAACTCTTGATTCTCGGTTTGAAGGTTAAGAACTTTTTCCTCTAAGACTGTCACCGATGAAGCAAGAGCTGAAATTTTTTCGCCGTATTTTTCATCCATAGCATCTATGACCTTAGCTGTAATGTTGTCGATATTTTCACTAATAGCGGCATTCATCATAGATTTAATCTTTTCTAGATCACTGTTTGACAGTACCATGGCGGGAAAATGACAATACGGTTATAGGTGAAAAAACTACTTACAGCAATAATTAATTTGTAATTCTGCAGCTAACTCAAGAGAAGTCGGTTTATCGTCGCTAGTCCCACTTTCACAAATTAACAGAAACTTTAACTATCTTTAAAATCACTAAATTATGGGAGCAAGGCGTCTACGAACTACTCACTCGTGCGCCATCACCTTAATGTGACACCTGTGCAGCCAGTAAGGGCCCAAAGACTCGGACCAAGGGCAGAATGCAGCAGTACAATGTGGGCGTCCCATTTGAGAGAATTGCCATCGATGTCGCCGGTCCGTTTCCCGAGTCTGAGAGGGGGAACAAATACATTTTGGTCGCAATGGATTACTTCAGTAAATGGCCTGAGGCATATGCGATTCCCAACCAAGAGGCAGCCACGGTAGCGACGGTGCTAGTAGACAGCTATTCAGCAGGTTTGGCATCCCGATGGAACCAAATTCGGACCAGGGGCGTAACTTCGAATCGAATGTATTCCAGAAGGTCTGCAGGATGTTGGGGATCAGGAAAACGAGAACAACACCATTGCACCCACAGTCAGACGGAATGGCGGAAAGATTCAACAGGACCTTGGAACAACATCTATCCAAGGTCGTCAGCAATAACCAGCGTGATTGGGATGAGCATATTTCCCTATACCTGTTGGCATATCGCTCAGCCGTACATAATAGTACAGGCCTGACTCCAGCCAGGGTCCTATTCGGAAAAGAGCTGCGATTATCCTGTGATTCGGCTTTTGGCTCCCCCGAAGAACCTACCCAAGACATCAACGATTATGCCGACCAGCTCCGACATAACATGCTGGCAATACACGAATTAGCCCGAATGCAGATGTTGGCCACGAGTGACCGGATGAAGACACGATACGACCTCAAGGCCAATTCAGTCGGGTTCCAAGAGAGGGACAAAGTCCGGCTGTACAACCCCCAACGGAGCAAGGGTAAATCTCCAAAGCTTACACCCGCCTGGGACGGTCCATACGAGGTGGTCAAGAGGCTTAATGACGTCGTCTACCGGATCCGTCGAAACCCCAGGGCTAAGTTTAAGGTGAATTTAGATCGACTCGCTCTCTACCATGGAGAGGATGTTTGTGACAGGGACGATCAGGATTAAAGGGGGGAGGGGCAGTGTTGTGAAATTTACCTAAGCCGGCCCTGGTTTCACTCCAAGACATCGATCGCCGTTAGGACCAAAAAAATTAATCTCGAAATAGCTCGGCAACTGTAGAATTAATAATAGGACGATAGGATTCGATGCTGGTTTTAAAAGGATCGGTCCATCATCGCGGCAGTTAGTTAGTTATTGCGAAGACTGTATGTCGAGTTATTATTTAGAGATTCAAATAAGCTGTTGTGAATGTAAATAAAAGTTTCTAGAAAGTGGGAGTAAATATTAGTTTTTAAATTTTAATTTAACCCACAAAGTATATAAGACTATGTTTTGTTCCTGTATTCTGATTCTGGTAATCTACTTTTAGATTTGTGTTTTATATTTGTGTCTTTATTTTTTTATTTAATTTGTCTTAACTTTTGTTTTTATGTTTTTTGTTTTTTAAGTTTTTAAAATTTTATTTACATTTAATATAAGTGTGTTTGGGTGTTTCCTTTCGTTCAACCCCTTCTCTTCCCATACAACCGCAAACACTTACGAAGCCTGG
Source organism: Octodonta nipae (assembly GCA_034190945.1). Lineage (NCBI taxonomy): Eukaryota > Metazoa > Arthropoda > Insecta > Coleoptera > Chrysomelidae > Octodonta > Octodonta nipae. The sequence goes on from CM067222.1 coordinate 58,448,189, forward strand.
GACTACTTGCCCTCTTATTGGGAAACTGGCTGATGAAAATCAGAAGCTGACAAAAAGAAGGAGAGTTAAGCCAAAATCTACAACACAGATCGGGTCGTGGCAGCGTACCTCTTTTCTCCCATTTTTATTTCTTGCAGAGTTTTCGTCGACCAGCGGGAACATTAGGTTTTCAGTTTAGAGAATACTTTACCTTTTCAGCAAACCGAACGTTCACCAAATAAAAGAGCCGTCAAACCCCCGGTACACTAATGACATCGGTAAGGATGGGTTTTTGATAATCATTTCGCCAGCAGTTTATAAAGTTGAGTACACAAAATAAGGCCCAAACCTTTTACATTATTACTATGCGGGAGTTATGGCCTAGCGAGTTGTCAGTGCAATGAATCAAGAGGGTTAACAGTCAGACTGTAACAAACCTTAACTCTAATAAGTACCACGAACCATGGGTATAGAGCAGAGACTAAATGTGAAACTATCTGTTTAAATTATTGGAAAAAAAAAAGAGAATACTTACCGCCATTATCTCGAACAATGAACAATGCAAAATTTTTCGAGTCGCTATCAACTTTGTACTTCTCTAATAATAGATTAATAACTTCATTGGTGCTAACTAATGATGTTACCCATACGCTCATCTGACTTCCATGTGGAGGTGTAAAAAAACTCGTTTCTCTATCGTAAAAATGACCGTTAATGGAACATCTTCGTTTGACCTTACTTCTAGAAAGTCGCTTTCCGGGTCTACGTTTTATTGCCGTTGAACCTTTGTTAGACCTTCGTAAAATAACATTATCCGGTTGTTCAGACATTGTAGAGATGTCTGTTGCACTCGTGATGCTAATTCTGTCGAATTCAGGTGAGTGTGGATCTCTAATACGACCCAGGCAATCCGGACCTGACATTGACCTATTTAAGTGATTGCTATAGATCCTACAATCATCCCCACTGCTTATCACTGAAGTCAATAACGGTACTTTATCATCACTAGTGCCGTTGCTAACAGGTGCTTGAAGAGTTTTACTTGAATCTTCGGTCATGGTCATGTGTGTTGTTACAGTTGAACTGAAAAGGTACTGGAATTAGTGAATGGGCAACATTAAAGTAATATTAAATTAAATAGATTGATATGCTAGAAATAAACGCCAAGGCAAAATTATATTTCTTAATAACCTGAAACAAAAAAATTGTTTCATAATAAATAAAGACATGTTTAAAATTAGATTTACATATTTCTTCCAACGTTTATGTTTATCTCTGGGCATAGCGCTATTTAAAGGAAAATGAACGTTACGCTCCATTGATAACCAGCGGGAAACACGACAGTGCGTACCTGATAACATACATTCAGCACGATTTGCAAGATTACCCCTCTGAGCGGAACATACCTATTCCTATCTAACAAGAAACGTTCAGTGCAATCAGACCTACCCCTATCATGGTTTAAATAAAGTCGTGCAATTCGATCAAAGGAGAGGGGGTCACCTGTTTCATTTGTCAACATTTTTCCATTTCTGTATTATTTTCAGTCCATTCTAAGCGAATTGTTTTAACTTAACACCTATTCCGACCTATATTTGATGATCGTCCAGGCATGATTAACAGAAACGTTTTTAGAATAAAATTGGGGATCCTAAAGAACTTTGAACTAAACAGCAAATTTCTGTAAGTACATATAAATTTTTTTAAGTACAAAAATATAACAGTTTCATGTTTGCTATTAATCCGCTCGTAAATTTGAGTACCGTTTCCTGCGTTCTACCAACCAACTTCAAACATATTCCAACCATTCAACTTTATGCTATTTCTGATATTTGCGCCGGGGCTGTTCTTAGCATTCCTATATTTTCTATCATTTGTAGCGTCACTGTACCAGTCATTTCTAGCATTTGCTTATACCAACCATTTCTAGCATTTGTAACGTACCTGTTCCATCCAACCAATTTCATATCATTTCCATCATTTATAACGTCGCTGTTTCATCTATTCGACTTTCCAGCATTCCTGTTCCAGCCATTTCTACCATTTGTACCGTTTCCAGTCATTTCTAGGATCTGTAACCCCCCTGCTTCACCCATCCTAACATTTCTAGCATTCCTACTAACCCATTTCCATCATTTCATTTTCATCATTCCTGTCCCAACTTCCTGCTACATCGTTTCTAACATTACCGCTATCCTATTTCTAACCTTCTTGGTTCTAACACTCCTGTTCCCACCATCTGACTTCTTGCTATCCCCTTTCTAACTACCCGTATCCAACCACCTAACTTCCCACCATTTCTAGCATTTCTAACGATCCTGTTCCAACCATTCTACCATTTCTAGCGTTCCCATTTGTTTCGTCTCTGGTCCAACCATCCAGCGTGCTCCTTTCCGCTGTCCTGTTCCAGTTTCCAACATTCCCGTTCCAGCTATTTCGTTCCCAGCATTCTGCCAACCAACTTCAAACATATACCTACCGTTTCAGTCATCCTGTTCCACCTATCTCGTTATCTGCAATCTCGTTTCCCACTATCCCATTTCTAGTATACTGTTCCTTGCATTCCTTCTATGAAATGTCAACTGTCTTTTTCGATAGTTGAATCTGTTAAACCACCACCTACATTTAAATACCGTTTTCGTAAATATTTTTTAAGCTTCCTCTAATAACGACATAACCTAACCTCTAAGCGGCCCCCCATCCATCCACGGCACAGCAGCCCTGTTTTATAGCCCATAACCTCCATTACATCACAGCCTGTCATTAGCATCCTACCCTCTACGCGGCCCCCATTCGTTGTCGCAGCCCTGGGGCCCTCATCGGAGCCCTAGTCAACTGTCGTCAACACGTCACAGCAGCCGGGGCCCCACGGTCCGAGAACGCGGCCCACTTGTTCACTGAACAAATGACACCCTCGATTGAATTTCACCCCCGCCATATGCCAAAGAGCCTTATAAATAATAACACATCCCTAAATATGCCATTTACACACCCACGTTTAGCCAAAATGGCACCAATTACACCATTTCTCACCCCGCTCACGTTGTCGATTGTGGCGGTGGTCGTGGTAAATTTTCGCTAACTTTAACCTTAGAATCTGTTATGGAAATTTAAATGTATTTTTGGTTGATTTTGGCCTAGAACTCTCATAGCCTATATACTCAGAAAATAATCGAATATTAGCTGATCCACTAATGATAGGAACGGGAGCTGTTTGTCGGCCTTAAATACCTATCGTAATTGCACTCGAGAACGTTCCCATAGTAATCCTGACTTTCGAAAGTATGTCATTTCCTTCCGTTTGCAATAAAAAAAGGGTTTTCCACACATAGACTTTTTATTTTATCTGCTTCAGGATTCGCTTGATTTTTATAAGAATACGTATGTATTTAATTTTCTAATTTGGCCCCCAAAAATTAACATTAGAGTTTTATTTTACTAATAAACTTTCAGGGAAGCCTTTTATAATCGACTGTCTGAATTTTGAGGCTCTGTAGATTGGAAGATAAAGGGCAAAATAGGTCAAGTTTTAAATTGATGCGTTAAAAAAATATTATATATATATTTGAAATTGCCTTAATGAGCCCTGTGATTTGATATATTACATGATCCGTTAGAAACAAGTTCAATTTTTTATTTTTCATTTAATTCTGTCATTTGCCCCCAAAAATCAATATTAGGGGGTTTCTCCTTATTTTTCAGTAAAGTTCATGTGAGGGACTACACCTCTATTTTTTTTCAAATTTTTGCGTCTTATAGTTTCGGAGATAAGAGGGGAATGGGTAAATTTTTAAATATTTTTTTTAATATCTTTTAAATAATTTATTTTAAAAATATTTAAAAAATTAATTTGTATTCGTCATAATGAGCCCTTTGATTTTAAATATTACTTGATCCGTTAGAAACAATTATAATTTTTTATTTTCCATTTAATTCGATAATTGCCTAATTGAACTCGAAAATGAATATTAGGGTGTTCTCCTTATTTTTCCAGTAAAGTTCAGGCGCTAACCTTTATTTTTTTTTCAAAATTTTACAGCTTTTGGTTTCGGAGATAAGGGGGGTAGAATGGGCATTTTTTTATATTTTTGTTAATATCTTTTAATTAATTTATTTTAAAAATATGAAAAAAATATATTTGTTTTGTGAGCCATCCAATAGGATCTCCACTCTCACCAGTAATAACAAATCTTTTTATGGAGAACTTTGAAGAGATGGCACTAAAAGCAGGAAGTCTTAAAAAACCCAGTTTATGGTTGCGATATATGGATGACACCTTTGTGATTCGGCCTCATGGGAGTCAACACATTTATAGATCACCTTAATGGTATCCATCACAAAATAAAATTTACCATGGAGGTTGAAGCCAAAAATCAACTGTCATTCCTTGATGTTCTGATAAATAGTAAAGAAGATGGAACCCCTGGCCATACAGTATATAAGAAAACAACTCACACCAACAGATACCTTCATGATAATTCTCATCACCACAGAGCCCAACTACAAGCTGTCGTCAAAACTTTCGTAACCACATCACAAAGACTAACTGACCAGGATGACATTAAAAAGAAAATGGACAGTTTAAAAAAAGCTCTGAGACAAAACTGATTTACAGACCGAAATATTCAAAGAGCCCTAAAGTCAAAACCGAGGCGAACAGATGAGGAGCATGAGACAGCAATAAACAAGTCTTATTTACCGTATGACAAAAGTACCACCAAAAATATTGCGAGAATTCTACGGAGACACAGTATCGATACTACGAGTATTTTCAATACCGACAGAAAAATACGCACGGTGTTGAGGACTCCGAAGAAGAGGATCCCTTTAGAACATCAGGGAGTGTACGAGATTGCATGTGCAGACTGCCATAAAACCTACGTGGGGCGAACTAACAGAACAATTCAAGCTAGATGTGATAAAGACCAGAACACCATAAGAAAGCAACAAAAAACAACATCCATTGTGGAACACGCCACTACGACGTCACACTGAATAGCCTTTGAGATTACCAAAGTACTGGCAAATATAGAACACCCGAAATCAAGACTCGTAAGAGAGGCAATTCAAATCGCGAGAACGCCACACGCACGCAATGAAATCCAGAATTTATGGAATTCTTAGAAAATTCTATTAGACACGGGTGCCGGCCCGGCCCCGCGCTATAACAACTAAACCGGAAATAAGCAATTAGCAAGAGGAAGGCGCGGCCATTGAACGCCAAAGGCCAATCACACGCAGCCGTTCACGGTACCAACCCATAAGCGCAGAACAACGACTATATAACAGCGCGCGGGCTACTGAGCATCTTAGTATTCAAGTAACTAGAAGCGTAGCAGAAGGCTACGAGAATATTGCGAACTGACCTGAAGAGGGCAGCAGTGATTCTACTGAAACGTCGCCATTTTACCATAAATACTTGCATATACCAAGTGGTTAAGAAACGGGCGGAGTAAAATTATATGTATACAGGAGTGTACAAAAATGTTATATTGAGTGACCCATAAGTAGCTGTATATACAGAGAGGATAAGAAAAGAACAGTTGCATATATGAAATATGTGAAACATGGGGCGAAGTAAAATTGTAGTTAAACATTGTGATTAAAACAATGTTGGAAAACGTTGCATACAAAGTTATAATACAAGGTGGAGAGAAATTATAATTTCCAAGGTGATTCAGAAAATATCTCAAAAAATGTTTATATAGCTCAGTCTACAAGCAGTAGCATAGATAAAATAGTTGAAATATAGGGTGGAGTAGAGTTATAGTTCAGTGTTTTATAAAAATGTTGTATTGGGTGGCCCATAAGCAGATATTTTCTGGAGTAAAATCATGTTTATAGAGGAAAAAAGTTATGATAGTTGACTAGTTAGCAGCAGCATATACAGGATGGTGTAAATATGGAGGGAAGTAAAGTTATAATTACTAAAGGCAGTTAAAAACGTGAATAAAATTGTTATATACCTATTTAACAATAAGCAGTAGCAGTTTTGGTTAAAAGATGTTGGGGATTGGTGGATTTATAGTTATACAGGGTGATAGAAAAAAATTCATATTGGATTTTCAGGGGAACGAAAATCCAAGATATCAGTATTTACATCTCGCGTTTTCAAATTTAACGATTGTATAAAATACATAAAGAAGTGTTCAAAAAGACAATCAATTGTGGGAAAGCAAATGATGAACAAAAATCTGTATATTCAAGGAACCAAACGTTTCCAGGTCTATTCTGACCTCGTTTTCAATGGCTTTAAACAAGTATTGAAAATATAAAATGTAAAATGAAAGTTTGATATATGACATTTAAGTTGACATAAGAAAAATTTTTTGTTTCTAGATATACAGATAGCACACAAATTCATGTTTTACAGTTATCCTGTAGAACCATAAAACTGCAGGTCGTAGTATAAATTATAAATATAAGATAGCGCATTCGCCAAAAATGCGATCAAAGAATTCTTTTATTTCAGTGATCCCATTAACGTCATAAAGGAAGACCTAGGAAAACCTTAGGAACTATCCCGATCCTGGGTTGTTCAAAAGGAGATAGCCAATACTAATTTCTTCCTTAATTGGCGGTAACCAGATACGATTAAATTCCACAGAAGTAGAAGCGATGTGTTCTTGTCTCTCACCGGCATTAAGTAACATATTTATGGAAAATTTGAACAAGTAATTTTATCAAAAGAAAATAACCTTTAGTTTGGTGGCGTTACGTTGACGATATTTTTGTAATTTGGAAACACAACCTTGAAGAATTAGATAAATTGTTAAATGACATAAATAACAAAGAACCAACTACAAAATTTACCCTAGAAGTTGACCAAATTAATAAACTACCTAAACATATTAATAACAAAAACAGAATCTTCATTGGAAACAGACGTTTGTAGGAAACCACCTAATACTAACAGATACCTAAATTTCAATTCAAATCATCCGAAAACAGTCATTATATGATAGAGCAACTACAGTCATTACAAAGACCAACTGTTCTAATGATAACAAATTCAACAAAGAAAAACAATTATAAAAAATGTTCTTATTGGAAACAATTACCCTACAAAATTTATCAATAAACAAGTAAACACACTTGAACAGAAAACAAACCATCGGAATTAACCCGGAACTTCTGTTAGTAACACTACTACTCAGGACAACCACATTGTAGTTACAACTATACCATATATACAGGGTTTCAGAAAGATTAAAAAGAGTGGGCAACAGATTTAATGTCAAAACAGCTGTCAAAACAAGAAATACACTGAAATCACTAATATCGAGAACAAAACCTACCAACAAAACTCAGAACTCAAAAAACTGCATATACAAGATTACAATAGAATATTTGTGCACATGCTTGGAACCTAGGTCATAAAATACAATTTGACAATTCAACTATACTTCACAAATAATTCATTTGAATGAAGACGATTGTATCGCTCTTCTACTTCTGTAGAATTCAATCGTATCTGGTTACCGACAATTAAGGAAGAAATTAGTAATGGCCATCTCCTTTTGAACAACCCAATATCGGGATAGTTCATAAGGTTTTTCCTTATAACATCAATGGAAACCAGATTGTAGTTACAACATACCATATATATGAAGTTTCAGAAAGATTAAAAAGAGTGGCCAACAGATTTAATGTCAAAACAGCGTTTAAAAAAAGAAATCAATAATATCGAGAACAAAACCAACCAACAAAACTCAGAACAACATAACACAATTAAGGAAGAAATTAGTAATGGTCATCTCCTTTTGAACAACCCAGTATCAGGATAGTTCATAAGGTTTTTCCTTATGACGTTAATGGGATCACAGAAATAAAAGAATTCTTTGATCGCATTTTTGGCGAATGCGCTATCTTATATTTATAATTTATACTACGACCTGCAGTTTTATGGTTCTACAGGATGAGATTCAGGTAAGCAGTAATAGCCAAATACTTGCCAATTAAATTTCATTTCATAAATTATTATATCGGTTAAAATTATGTGAACAAATTTAGTAGGGAGGAATTATTAAGATCTATTTGGTCATCGACTGAATGTCCTAAGCTTTTTAAACAATTAATTCCAAGACTCTCTAATAAATTTAATTTTATACCTTTATTATATGTAGGTAGAATTTTGAAATCGTGGTCAAAATTATGATTGTATTTAAGTAAATGTTTTACGTAATTGGAATTCTGTTTATTTTTTATAAAAGAATTGTGATGTTTAACCTTATCTGAAAAGATCTACCTGTTTGACCTGTATACGTTTTAGGGCAATCTTTGCATGATAATTTATAAACTCCTAATGATTTGAGTTTATTTGTTTGACTCTTATTGTTCTTAATTAATTTACCTGACGAGTTATTGGTTCCATAGCTAACTTTGATGTCTTGTTGATTTAAAAATTTTGAAATATTAACACGAGGGGAAACCAGATATTGTATACTTTTATATGTTTTATCTAAGTGTGTGATTTTCGGATATATCTTTCGGATTGCTTGGAGACGTTGTGTTTTCCGTATGATAGAATCGACAATTTTAGTGTGTCATACACATTATTGGTTGTAATTTGTTTTACTATATTATACTTAATATTTCGAAGTCATTTTCATTTAGTGGTAATGTTGTTAAGCTAAGAATCTTACTATGGCTAATTTGTGTTGGATTGGGTGGCAAGATGATTTAGGAATTATGATGTCTGTGTGTGAGGGAAAACATTTATTAGCTTTTTTGATAGTTAAATCTAAGAAATTTATATAATTATTCTGTTCTTCTTCTATTGTGAATTTAATGTTGGAAGGGATATCCTTAATAAAATCAGTAAAATTGGATAATTATTGTCTTTTCATTCCTACAAAAGAAGTTAAAGTATCAGCCACGTATCTGTGCCAGTAAATAAATTGACTAAATATAGGGTGTTTGTTTATTTTTTTTCTTCTAAGGAATCCATAAAAATTTCTGCTAGTAATGGACTGAGTGGATTACCCATGAGTAAGCCTTCGTCTCCAATGTAAATATTATTATTGAATTCAAAATAGTTTTTTTAATTACCTAGTGACTCTTGGGGAATAGGCAGGTTGAGGCCCCGAGTTCGATCTAGGTTCTGAAACTCTATTTTATTTTTTGTCTTGATAATGGCTCCAAAGCAGGAGTCGAAACGTCGAGTATTTAATAAATTCAGACGCGGTTCTCACCCGGAACCTAGCTTAGTTCAAATATATATATATATATATATATATATATATATATATTTGTTTTCGCGGGCACTAAATGTTTCAGGTGGTTTCCGGGAACTCATCCGCGTAGTTGACAACTGATCCCTGCCGGGATCGATAGTATAATGTCGACGTTTCGACAGAGTCACATCTGCCCTCTTCAGGTCGGTTCGCATAATTCTCGTAGCCTTCTGCTTTCGCTTCTAGTTACTCCAATACTAAGATTTTCTGAAGCGAGCGCGCTGTTATATAGTCGCGGCTCGGCGCCTATCGGTTGACACCGTGAAGGGCTGCGTGTGATTGGCCCTTGGCGCTCAGTGGGCACGGCTCCATCCTGCTGATTTGTTATTTCCGGTTGAGTTGTTATTGGACGGGTCCGGGCCGGTACGGTGTTTAATAGGATTTTCCAACAATTCGATAAGTTCTGAATTTCATTGCCTGCGTTTAGACTGTGAGGTCTCTTCGCTATTTCAATTGCCTCTCTTACGAATCTTGATTTCGGGTGTTTTATATTTGCCAGTACTCTGGTGTTCTCAAAGTATATTCGGTGTGACATCGTGGTGGCGTGTTCCGCAATGGATGTTGTTTTTTCCTGCTTTCTTACAGCGTTCTGGTGTTCATCACGTCTAGCTTGAATTCTTCTATGTGGGACAAACTAATAATTAAAATGTCAGGGTTTTCTTTTAAGAATTTATTGGTTTTATTAAACCAACTATTGAGATAGTTGTATTGATAGTAATTATGATTAAAATAGTTAGTGAGAACGTTAGTTACCTGATATGTAATAATGTTTTTAGATCTAGTATCTTTAATATCTTGTAATGCATATTGAATATCTGCAATGTAACGTTTAATAGAGACATCTGAATTAGTAGGGGGTAAGCAAAATTTGGAACCTAATGATAAGAGGTTAACTACTTCCTTTGGAAATTGTGTGTTTGTTAAGTTTTTGAACCACTGATTATTGATTTTAATGATGTTAAATTGTTTATTGATCAACTTATTAATCTTACTCAAATTGGATGTTTTAATCTTGTAAAATACTTTATTATAAATAATTAATTGTCGTCTAAAGAATTTATTGACAACGTTCTCAGGTAAAGATCCCCGTAAAAAATTTTGAATGTCATTTAGCAAATGTTTATACCTTGAAATGGTTTTATTAACTAATTTAATATCCATATTTAACAGTTTTAAATTTAGTCTTTTCTTAGTGTTGTCAATCCATTGTCCTTGTTGTCCACTATGAAATATAGCAGACTTTGACAAGGCTCAGGTATTGATTAACGAGAGAAATTGTTTCAAACGTAATTTTCTAGAAATGGTTTGTATTAACAATCAATCTAATTGTTTAAACAAAAAAAAACAGATATTTCGAATCTTAATGTTATTTATTCTAATTTGTTAGCGATGGATGATAGAATATCTCGAGGAATTAATCATTAAATTAAATATCTATTTTCTAAACAAATATTTTTCAAAATATCCTATAAAAAAAATTTATATTATTTGGCAATTTCATTCAACCATTGCCATGATATTTTGAAGTATGTCTATATGTCTCTTTGACTTCAATTTAAATTTTCTGTCATCCATATCAACCGTTTTCGTACATTTGAGTAGAGGATTCTTTTATACTGTTTTATATTGGATTGCTTTATATTTAACCTCAAGTTTTGTAAGTATTTTTATCATATTTTGTAAAACATATAATAATTTAACCAAAACATTCTAGTATTGAACTGATGAAGAAGAGAAACTCTTCGAAAGCTCTTCATTAAAGAACAAAGAGTTAACACGTAGTTTTAATTCGCCCACCTTCAGGCTGAATCCCGTTAATTATTCAACCTATATCGAACAACAAGCCGTTATTCCTGCGTATATATATATATATTATTTCACATGTGCTGATATTATGATGTAGATAAGGAAGATACAATACAAAAATCGAATACGATATAACACAAACAGGGTATTTTCTGAATGATATTTGTGGCATCTTTAGTTTGTAATTTTAAATTTATTAGTAATAACATCAAAATTTCAGGAAAGTGTGTATATTTTAAACATTCCAAACGTTTGAGATTGTAAACCCCGACTTCAATGACAATAAAAAATGAACACAACGGAACTAAAGCAAATAAACACTTACATTCTAGAATACACTCACTATTTGACATTAAAATGTTTGACAATATAAACTAACGTAAGTAAGAGATCAAAGAATTCTTATGTTCCAGAGATCCTATTAAACTCATAAAAGAAAACCTAGGAAAAACTTTATAAAGTATCCCGATATAGGTTTGTTCAAAAGGCTAAATGGCTAAATTTTACTATAGTGGTAGCGATATAATCGCTTTCATTTAGTAAAATTAAAGACACTTTAGTGTTGTATTGTGTTCTTCTTTGTGTAACATAGTTGAATTTTGAAATTGTATGTTCTGACCAAGGTCCAAACTGTTCACAAATTTTTTACTTCGATCTGTCGTTTCTTTTTTAATTCTATAATTTTTCAATTATGGGTTTGATTTGGGCCCTGAAACAATTAGACTATTTCAAATATACAGTCTTTCTCATAATGGTGCTGTTATACCCAGGAAATTGAAAATACAAAAACGGCTTAGTTAACTCACTGCTATGAGTATGCGACCTGGTGTAATTACAAAGGAAAGTTACTTGCAAAAAGGAACATAGTTACTGCAACAGATAAGCAAGAGGTTTGGTACTAGAATATTATTGAAGATGAAAGTTGTGTCTTTCTTTGGAAATGATAATCCCAAGTAATTCAACACTAGTACAGATGAATAATTTCAGAATTCTTGGATGCAACACAGTTGACGATTATGGCAATGACGTAGAACTAAAAATAAATAAATTTTTCACCAAAAATAGAAAAATAAACAAAACTCTTAAGACCAAAACGATAAAGGAAATTCAAGTTCAAATTTTACCACTCAACTGTTGTATCCCTACAGCTATGAAAGAGAACCGAGCAACGGTATAATTATTTATGTATACCCGCATTGACAAAACTTTCAGTTCACGAATAAGGACCAGTCTCCCAGGTACTACATACAAAATCAATACATACCTTTCAGTCTTAGTGCCATTGCTTGAACTGTGACTAAGAACACCATTGCTTTCAACACTAACTTGTGATGGTAGAGTAACTGGCATGGTTTGATAAATATTTTCAGAAACATCTATCTTTCGTTCTACCTGCAAAAGTTCATCAAGATCATCCCATTCCATATTCTTAATATCCAATTTCGTTGGCAGTGTTATACTTTTGGGTACAATATTCTGAGGAGACAAAGTACAATCAGTTAAACTTGTATCAACTGAGTCAGTTCCGCTTTCAATACTAGTATCTAATTTATTTATATCCACGTTTAAGTCGTCAGAACATCTGGAAATATCATTGTAGCTAGTATCACGTGATATGTTTTGAATGTCATCATCTGTATCGTATTCTGGACTTGGTGAACGATATGAATTCCGTTTTCTTACGGTTACCACGGTTCGTTGATCGTCATTTTCCTTTAAATGAATAACACCATGAACACCCCAATGGATTCGCAGCGAACCTTCTAAGATAAATCGACCGTTTACTTCCCGGCATCTAATTTCCCCACTTCTGCCTTCGAAAAATTGATTGTAAACCTAAAAAATCCAAAACTAATTCATTATTTCCTCACACGTTTATACAAACTAGATTTACTATAGTAGTCATTTTGTCTGACACAAAATTCACCATTTCGCTTAAAATTTCACATTATGATACTTATTGGCAAAACTAGTATTTCAAATTCAGACCTAGACATTTCCAAAACCAAGAAAACCATATGTGGAGGCTGATTTATTCACAGTTTGGACCTACTTATTTATTAAACATATGTGGGATACATACATATATATTTGTCTTCTAAACGTTGTTTGTGGCATATTCTTGATTACTTTTATGTTTTTTTGGGGAATAACACCACAATAGAAATAAAACTACGTATATTGCAGGAATACCAAACGTTTCAAAGTCTATTCTGACTTCGTTGTCAATGGCTTTATATTTATTGATGTAGATTGCAAAATGAAAATTTGATTTATGACATTTAAAATTGACATTAGAAAATTTGTTGTTTTTAGATATACAGTTAGCACAAAAAATTCTAAAGATCATGAATTATAGTTAACCAGCTTTCAAATTAGAAGAATTTGAAAGAGTTGTCTTTAGAATTTATAAGTGGCGTTCCTAGGTACGACTTTGTTATAAGATAGCGCATTCGCCAAAAATGCGATCAAAGAATTCTATTGTTTCAGTGATCCCATTAACGTCATAAGGGAAAACCTAGGAAAAACCTTATGAACTATCCCGATATTGGGTTGTTCAAAAGGAGGTTACCATTCATAATTTCTTCCTTAATTGTCGGTAACCAGATACGATTAAATTCTACAGAAGTAGAAGCGATACAATCGTCTTCATTCAAAAGAATTAAGGCAGACTCTTTTATTTTTCGTTTTGTGTTATGTTGTTCTTTGTGAAGTATAGTTGAATTGTCAAATTGTATTTTATGGCCTAGGTCCCAAGCATGTTCACAAATTTTTAATTTTTGAAATTGTCGTTTCGTTATGTAATTATTGTGTTCATTTATTCGTACGTTTAATGGTCACGATGTTTCTCCAATATAAAATTTATTGCATTCGCAAGGAATCTTATATATGCAGTTTTTTTGAGTTCTGGGTTTTGTTTGTTGTTTTGTTTTCGATATTAAAGATTTAAGTGTATTTCTTGTTTGGAATGTTGTTTTAACATTAAATCTGTTGCGCACTCTTTTCAATCTTTCTGACAGACCCTGTATATATGGCATAGTTGTAACTGTAATGTTGTTGTCTTGAGTAGTAGTAGTGTTAAGAGAAGTTCTGGGTTGATTCGGAAGGTTTGTTTTCTGTTCAAGTCTGTTTAATTCTTTGTTGATAAATTTTGTGGGGTAATTGTTTCCAGTGAGAACATTCTTTATAATAAGCCAAAAATATAGTCGGAACAGGACAATCAAAATAAACGGTTTTTTAAATGCTTGCCAACATTTCGCTTTATTATATTTAAAGCTTCATCAGGGCTAAAAACATCCAGGAAAATGTATTTACAAATTACATAAAAGAGAAAATAATATACAAAAATGTAAAACAATGCATAAGCCATTACTAAGTGAAATAATAAAATTATATATTAATAAATTAGACGACAAAACAAAACAAAATTATTAAACACAAAAATTGAAAATAAGTATGTGGTATAATCATATCATATTTAGATACAAGCTTGGTTAGACAATGACATACTTCCCAGGACATTCAACATAACAGAATATTAAAAAAAACACAAAGAAAGAAAAAACATTATAATATATGTGCACATTACCTTGCATTTGTTATTGTTTACCGGGTTTAAAAAAATGATAAACCATCACTGGAATTTATAAAAACATATAAACGACGTATAGAGAAAATCTTGCGTTTCTTAGGTGAATGATTTATTTCAAATATAATAGTTTGTTTCCTTATTTAAAAGAACTCTTATCAAGCAAACCACGTTTTCTAGTTTATTTGACAATTTTTATATATATATATATATATATATATATATATATATATATATTATTCGACAGACAATTGAATTATCCATCTGTTATTGATTTATTTAACTGACTTAATATTAATGAATTTTAATAAAAACAAATATAAAGCCGTGAATTTCAAAACGGACACAAACAACTTGAGTTCAATATATAGTAAGCTAATTAGTTAACAAAAGTTTTCCTATTATTTTGGATTTTAACTTATTTAGTTCTCTCTTATTTAATAAATAAATAATTTATTAAATTAAAACGATATACCGTTTGATGTATCTCTCCCCTGTTGACATGAACCGCAACCTTAAAATTTCCAATCAAAGTATTATTATAAATAACAGAATTCGTCTCATTAATATTAAGTCAGTTAAATAAATCAATAACAGATGGCTAATTCAATTGTCTGTCGAATAATATATATATATATATATATATATATATATATATATATATATATATATATAAAAAAAATTGTCAAATAAACTAGAAAACGTGGTTTGCTTGATAAGAGTTCTTTTAAATAAGGAAACAAACTATTATATTTGAAATAAATCATTCACCTAAGAAACGCAAGATTTTCTCTATACGTCGTTTATATGTTTTTATAAATTCCAGTGATGGTTTATCATTTTTTTAAACCCGGTAAACAATAACAAATGCAAGGTAATGTGCACACATATTATAATGTTTTTTCTTTCTTTGTGTTTTTTTTTAATATTCTGTTATGTTGAATGTCCTGGGAAGTATGTCATTGTCTAACCAAGCTTGTATCTAAATATGATATGATTATACCACATACTTATTTTCAATTTTTGTGTTTAATAATTTTGTTTTGTTTTGTCATCTAATTTATTAATATATAATTTTATTATTTCACTTAGTAATGGCTTATGCATTGTTTTACATTTTTGTATATTATTTTAACTTTTATGTAATTTGTAAATACATTTTCCTGGATGTTTTTAGCCCTGATGAAGCTTTAAATATAATAAAGCGAAACGTTGGCAAGCATTTAAAAAACCGTTTATTTTGATGTCCTGTTCCGACTATATTTTTGGCTTACTGACAATAAGGACACTAAGAATTTTCTGAAATTCTTTATAATTATTTTTTCTTTGTTGAATTTATTATCGTCAGAACAGTTGGTCTTTGCTCTATCATATAATGACTTAATGACACCTTTCTTTACTGTATTCGGATGATTTGAATTGAAATTTAGGTATCTGTTTGTATGAGTTGGTTTTCTATAAACTTCTGTTTCGAATGAAGATTCTGTTTTTGTTATTAATATGTCTAAAAAAGATAGTTTGTTATTTTCTTCAATTTCTAGGGTAAATTTGATAGTTGGCTCTTTGTTATTTATATCATTTAATAATTTATCTAGTTCTCCAAGATTGTGTTCCCAAATTACGAAAATGTCGTCAACGTAACGCCACCAAATTAAAGGTTTATTTTCTTTTGATAAAATTACTTGTTGTTCAAAGTTTTCCATAAATATGTTACTTAATGCTGGTGAGAGATAAGAACCCATGGCCATGCCAAAATCCTGTTGGTAAAAGTCATCGTTTAATTGAAAGTATGTAGTTTAGGTACAATATGTTAGTAGTTCCATTATTGTATCAATTGATAACTGAGTTCGTTGATTTAATGAAGAGTCCCGTTCTAGTAGTTGTTTTACTATTGGAAGTGTTTTGGAAACAGGAACATTGTTATAAAGATTTACTATATCAAAACTTGCTATTGTAAAAGTATTTTTGTATTCTATATGAGACAGTTTTTCCAAGAAATGTGCACTGTTTTTTAGATGAGAAACAGAACTCCCTGTAAGAGGACGAATAATGTTTAAAAGAAATTTTGAAAGTTCACTATACGTAGTTTTATTTCTATTGTGGTGTTATTCCCCAAAAAAACATAAAAGTAAATATACATATATAATTAGAAATTTGGTAAAGTAGATATAAAAAACAAATTTAAATGAAATAGTAGGAGAATACTAAATGATATAAACAACAAAGAACACGCGATAAACTTTAAATTTAAAATTGAACTAAATAATAAAATACCTTTCCTAGACATATTAAAAACAAAATAGGAATCTTAATTCGAAACAGGGATTAATAGAAAACCGACTCATACTAACAGATACCTTAATTTCAATTCAAACCACCCAAACACGGTAAAGGAAGGTGTTATTAAATCACTGTATTATTACGGACTCTGTGAGTTCACTAAAAAGTTTTACACTCAATATAAACGTTTTTATTCGCACCAAAATAAAACACAATACCTTCCACTTCCAAATATTTACATCAATAATAATGAATCATACCAGAACCAATCGCCTTTAATTCGCTCAAAGCTGATTTAGATGTTTCTGTCTGCTTCTGGTACGCCAACGATTCGAAATCGTTTTAACCTTCAATCGTAGGGAATCATGTTAGCGCTCGTATTCTGGCGAATACCATTCCAGGCTAGTGTGAGCTGAGTTGCCTTTACTCCTCTGGGGGTTGTATAGCCATACTTAAGCTCTTTCTTGGAACCGGACTGAATTTGCCTTGAGATTATAAGGTGTCGATACATTCAATGAAGTAACTTACAATAATGCGCGAAAGGGCGTCAGCAATTTTGTTGACTTTTCCTGGCTTGTACATGATTTCGTAATCATATTCCTCAAGTTTGAGCCGCCACCTCGCAAGTCGACTATTTTCTTTAATAGAAAAGAGCCACGTTAACGGGCGGTGATCGGTCAAAAGTTTAAACTTGCGGCCAAAAATTATCGGTCGAAAATGTTTGACAGCCCAGACGATGGCCAGAAGTTCGCACTCTATGGTGGAGTATCCAGTCTCTGCTTTGCAGAGAGTTCTAAAGGCATGTCCAATGAGCAGATCTTTGCCTATTGGTCTCTGCGAAAGTACAGCGCCGATTGCGAAAGCATTAGCGTCTGTAGTTGGAAGAAAAGGTTCATTGAAGTCGGGATAAATCAAGATCGGAGTGGACGTGAGAGCTTATTTTAATTTGTTAAAGGACAACACAGTCTGAATTAAAATGAAATGAAACGTCTTTTTCGAGCAGTTTTGTGAGAGGTTTGGATATTTTGGCAAAGTTTGGGATAAATCGACGATAGTAGCCAGCTAAACCAAGAAAAGATTTAATGTCTTTCTGGTTCTGCGGTTGAGGGAAGTTAAGTATACATTCGACTTTGGACGGGTTCGGTTCTACTACGTCCTTCGTAATGAGGTGTCCTAAATATGCGACCTCCTTGCGGAGAAATTCGCATTTATCAGGCTGAATCTTAAGATTTGCCTTCCTAAGTCGTTTGAATACTTCAATCAGTCGGGCCAAATGTTCGTGTATAGTTGGTGAGTAAACGATTATATCGTCCATATAGACCAAGCATCTCTCGTTCTGGATTCCGATAACAATGTTGTCCATCACCCTTTGAAAGGTTTAGGGAGCATTCTTCAAACTGAAAGGCATGCGAACGAATTCAAAATGACCATTCTCTACAGTGAAAGCGGTGTTTTGAATGTCCTTCGATTTAATTTCGACCTGGTGAAAGCCAGAAGCAAGATCTAGTGTAGTAAAGTATTGACATTTGCCAAGTTGGTCCAGTAAGTCCGATATGTTAGGTAAGGGATACTTATCGAAAGATACCTTGTTCTAACATTTTTGAGACTTGGATTCGAACTTCTTCCTTATGGATTTGGGGGTAGCGATAAGATTTTGTGAATATGGGTGTTTCGAGTTATTTGTATCAATAGAGTGTTTTATTTCGTTAGTGAAGCTAAGATTGTCTCCTAAATAGAAAATGTCCGAGAAATCGATGCAAAGTTGTTGGATTAATTCTGCCTCTTCTTCGTTGAGATGTTCGAGTCGAAGTTGTTTGTGAATTTCTGTTAGTCTGTCTATGTTAGAGTTAGTTCTAAATATAATTTCTTCGCAGTGATTAATAGAAGAAGTTCTGGATAGGTTCTAATTCAATTTTGTCAAAATTTACTGTTTTTGGACTAGCGTTTGCGTGTAAAACCAATGTGCAAAATTCACCTTTATCGTTGACCTGGACGAGAGCATTTGGTAATCTTACATTTTCTAATACTCTGGAAGTTAGAATGGCGTCCGTATTTCATAAATTGCATTTAAGTATAAAAAGCTTATGAAATCATTTGGTTGTTTATCTGTGGTTGTCTGTCGGTTGATAATGTCTCTTCAGTTACTTTTATGAGCGGTATGGTTTTGAATTTTGTGACGAGAACTTTCTTATTAAAGTCTATTCCACAATTGTAATGCTCCAGGAAATCGGATCCTAATATGTGTCTAGGTCGCATTGTAGACCTTGTGTGGATCTGTTAGATTGAACGGCACTAAAGTGGATATATATATTTTATATTATTACTAACACAATTAACTTTTTAAAAAAACTTTTTATTTGAATTACAAAATTAAAACTTGAAAATAACAAAATTGAATAAAATATAACTTAATGAATTTAAAACACTTAATGACGCTCGCTGTCGTCGCATGTGAATTTATAATCTTGGTTTTGCAAGCTAAGCATCAGCAGATTACACGTGCGTTGTCCGTGGGAATTGCTATATCGTGAAATATGAGATGTAATACGATATTTATGAGAAATGATTATTATATTGTTGCTATGGTGTAAATATTCTAAGTGTGGTTTATGACGGATATAACAACTCCCCTTATCAACAAAAAGTTGCTGTGTTACAGGAACTTTTTTTGTATAAAATAAGTAAAAAAGCAAATCAGGAATAAAAATCTTAAGCTAATACAAATTTCCAAAAGAATATGAAACATAAGGTGATTAAAATATTAAAAACAATAATCTAAAGATAATAATAAATTTTCATACACATTATTACATAAAATATATTGATTAAAAATATGAAATATGAAATAAAAATGGTAAAAGAGAAAACGTAATAATCAAAATTTACAAAATTATTTATTTGCTTGAAGTTCGATATCTTCGGCAGTTTTCTCCTCTAGAATAGGTCTTAACTTTGGTAAGAGTCTAGACAGTCTACTCTGTGATGACTTCGTAGGGTTTTCGTCCTTTTGGGCTGTGTGACCACTGGTCCAAAACATTTTGAGCATGAAGGCAGCGATAATAATAACTATGGAAATTATGGTGGCATATGTAAACCACGAAATATTTTTGTTGACGAATAGTTGGTTAATTAGTACGTCCAACTCTTTTGAATATTCGTTCAACTTATGATTGGCGATGTTTAATTCATCCACATTTAAGTCGTTGAGCTTTAATGGTTTCAGCTCTGGGACTTGGATTTTCTCTGAAATCGTGTCACAACAATTGAAGGGGATGACAACTGGCTGGTAATTGTCTATTATGTTGATGGGTTTGAATGCTTCTGCTTGGACTTTAGTTATTCCAACAAAAGCACTGCATTTGCTCTGCAATTTTAACAAGGAATTGTTCGTAATTGTTAAAGTCTTTGCACTAATATTTGGGCAACTGATTGTGATGCGGAGAGGTTCCGCGACTATGACTAACCATACGTTGGTTTCTAACTTTTGAACATGGTAGCCTTGGGCGAGTATCACTGCACTTTTACAATTATCCGGTACGGTTTTAAAGTTTTTGAGGAGTTGGGCTTCACACAAAGCACTCGAGTCTATTGGGTACGCATAAAGTTCTGAACACAATTTCTTTCGGATCGTTAATGGTTTGCACTCACTTAAGTCTTTAATGGGGATATACAGCAAAGAATCATCGTTTTTAGCAATATAATTTTGGGTAAATGACAGTACATGATGCAAGCCAGTTCTATCATCGTAGACGGGAATAGGATATAGACGGAAAGCAGTGAATGATTGTTGTTCGATTAAAGGTATTCTTAATATGAAAACAAGGTCTGACTCTGTTTGAAAAGCCTCCAATTCAGTGATTTCTAAATATCGCGCAATACTCGAATATTTAACAGGTAGAAGCAAATTATTCTTTACAACCAGTAATCCGGGCAATTTTACGAAATTGCCTTACTACACTTTGTTCTACATATACAATTTTTTAAATACTTATCTGTTACAGGAAAAAATTTGGAGGAGAGAAAACCCATGAATAGACAAAATTATTCTTTACGAGGTTTTGCGATATTTCCTGTAGGGCGGTTATGAACTGTTCGGGGGTTAAAATATAAGTGTGAATAATTTTTAAACGGGCGAATGTAATTGAGTTTAACACGTCGTTTAAGCTATCTTCTAAGAATAAGTAGTTTTCCATAAGTCTTTCAGACATTTCTAAAAATGAAAGTTTAGCTTCTACGTAAGTCATTTTATCGCTTAGTTTACGTATAGTATTTTCAATTTTCCGGATATTTTCATTGAACGCTTTTTCGTCAAGTTGGATTTGTTGTATAGTATTGTTAAAGTTTTTTATCAATGAAGTTGTAACGCTAATTTGATTTTTCAAAAGGTTTTCTACTTGAAGTTGTCCCTGATTTAATCTATTGATACTATTTGTGAAATATTCCCCATCCGAGGCATCTAGGTTGCCAGTTATTGCCTTGAAGATTGTACCGGCACCATCTATTAATCCGCGTTTATATCTCCTGGTATCCATATGAATTTAGCTGAATTTGTTATTTATGGATTTTGAAATTTGGTTAAGTAGATTTAAGTGAGTTTGGACGTCGGCACGGAATAGGTTCATTGAGTTGAGGTTATAAGAAATAGATCTTGTTAATGTGTCAAGGAGTCTGTTATTAGTAGTGAAGACTAGTTCAAGAGCTGAAGGATTTTTATGAACTAATAGTGTCCATTTGCAATTTGAAACGTCAATTCGTGCTTCCTCGTGATAGTAAATTCCTATTGTGTTATTTATGGTTTTTATTTCGAACTGGGATGCTGCTGATCCGAACAGCAGGATGACCCTGTAAACAAATTAGTCTTCTATGAATGGTTTCATGCGATCAAAGTTTACTTTCGTATTTTGGTTAGTTCGGGGGTTTAATAAAGTTGCTGAATTTTTATGGATTTCTAGTATTTCGAAAGGTCCGTTAAACTTGTTCTGCAGTTTGTCTTTAAATTGAGATTCTCTTATGTACACTTTATCACCTACTTGATAATTAGGAGGATTTCCCGAAACATGTTTGTCAAATCGGACTTTGGCTTTTTGTTTCTGTTGTTCTGTCCTTTCGCGGGCGATCTTATAGTAATGGGAAATTCTATTATTGAGGTCTCTAATATATTTTGTAATCAGGTCTTTTTCGTTGTATAAAGTTTCTGGGGGTCTGCTGGAAGTATGGCCGAAGATAAGTTCATAGGGTGTGAACCCATGTGTCTTATTGGCAGAGTTGTTATATGCGATTACCGCATAGGGTAAAATGTTAAAGGGGTGTTCATCGGGATGTTCTGCTTTATGAATTCGTATCATATCTAGAAGAGTAGAGGATTGCGGGTGTCCAACACTTGAATATGAAAGTTTAATGTCGAAGAGTTTACAAAGATCTTTAAGTAGGGCGTTATCGAATTCGCGACCATAGTCACAGTGTATTCTAATAGGTGTTCCGAAATGTTGGAAAAATAAAAGAAGCGTATTGACTACTGTTTTAGCAGACTTGTCGGTGATTGGGTATGCTTGGGAAAATTTGGTTAACTCGTCTCGTATGGTCAGGGCATAGTTTTTATTCGGGACTTCGAGGATGTCAATGTTAAGTCTTTCGAATGGAGTTCTTGGAGTTTCAGTAATTACCAGAGGGCTATCAAGGTTTTTGCGTAATGCTTTAGCTGTTTGACATATTCGACAGTTCTTAATATAATTGTCAACATCTTTTGTAAGACCCTGCCAATTATATTTTTCCTTAATTCGCCTAATTGTTTCATTAATACCCCTATGTATGTTGGTTTTTCCGTTATGAAACTGTTCAAGAATTATTGACACTTGATCTTTTTCAATAGTTTGAGTTATGTTTTGACAAACTTTCCATTTTACGTTTAATTCTGCAAAGATAAACGAAAGCATTTCTAAAATAGGTAATTCCAAGTTGTTCTCGACGCAACAGAGGTCTGATTCGGTCAGTACATTTTTGCTTTTAAATATTGAAGCAAATAGAATCTCGTTTACGGTTTCAGGATTAGATGGTAAGGGTATAATATAATACCGTCTTTTTCTAACACTTTTACTAGAGAATACGTTAATTTTATATCGTTCGAAGTCGGCATTTTCTTCAAAGATATCTTCCAAGATTTGGTGGTGAAAGTCTTTAAGATTGTCGGTTTGAAAGAAAACTAGAATGTTTTTATTTTCTCTGTCAAGAAGTTGGCAGTTAGAGTATTGTATCTTACTGTAGTCAATGAGTGAAACTGTTTTGTAACGTTCTACGAACGTTCGAAATTCGGTAAATATTAGGTCATCGTCGTTATTCATTTCAGGTTCGTCTGAGTCTGTGTCATCGTTTTCGTTAAGGGGGTTTATTGGGAAGTATTGAAGATTGTTGGTTGATTGGAAATGGATGCATTCATTGAAGTGAGTTATTTTAATGTGCGAAAGGGCGTCGGCATTTTTGTTGACTTTTCCTGGCTTGTATATGATTTTGTAATCATATTCCTCAAGTTTGAGGCGCCATCTCGCGAGTCGACCCGGATCTTTGATAGAAAAGAGCCACGTTAACGGGCGGTAATCGGTCAGGAGTTTAAACTTGCGGCCAAAAATTATTGGACGAAAGTGTTTGACAGCCCAGACGATGGCCAGAAGTTCGCGCTCTATGGTTGAGTATCTAGTCTCTGCTTTGCAGAGAGTTCTAGAGGCATATCCAATGGGCAGGTCTTTGCCTATTGGTCCCTGGGAAAGTACAGCGCCGATTGCGAAAGCACTAGCGTCTGTAGTTAGAAGAAAAGGTTCGTTGAAGTCGGGATAGATCAAGATCGGAGTGGACGTGAGAGCTTGTTTTAATTTGTTAAAGGAGTCAACACAGTCTGAATTAAAATGAAATGAAACGTCTTTTTCAAGCAGTTTTGTAAGAGGTTTGGATATTTTGGCAAAGTTTGGTATAAATCGACGGTAGTAGCCAGCTAGACCAAGAAAAGATTTAATGTCTTTCTGGTTCTGAGGTTGAGGGAAGTTAAGTATACATTCGACTTTGGACGGGTTCGGTTTTACTCCGTCCTTTGTAATGAGGTGTCCTAAATATGCGACCTCCTTGCGGAGAAATTCGCATTTATCAGGCTGAATCTTAAGATTTGCCTTCCTAAGTCGTGTTCGTGTATAGTTGGTGAGTAGATGATTATATCGTCCATATAGACCAAGCATCTCTCATTCTGGATTCCGATGGGAATGTTGTCCATCACCCTTTGAAAGGTTGTGGGAGCATTCTTCAAACAGAAAGGCATGCGAACGAATTCAAAATGACCGTTCTCTACAGTGAAAGCGGTTTTTTGAATGTCCTTCGATTCAATTTCGATCTGGAAAAAGCCAGAAGCAAGATCTAGTGTAGTAAAGTATTGGCATTTGCCAAGTTGGTCCAGTAAGTCCGATATGTTAGGTAAGGGATACTTATCGTCAAATGTGAGTTCATTAAGTTTACGGTAGTCCACGACTACGCGCCACTATGCGTCTTGTTTTTTTGGGACAACCCACACAGGGGAAGACCAAGGGGAATTTGAGGGGCGAATGATACCTTGTTCTAACATTTTTGAGACTTGGGTCCGAAATTCCTCCTTATGGATTTGGGGGTAGCGATAAGATTTGGTAAATATGGGTTTCGAATTGTTCGTATCAATAGAGTGTTTTATTTCGTTAGTGAAGCTAAGATTGTCTCCTTCTAAATAGAAAATGTCTGAGAAATCGATGCAAAGTTGTTGGATTAGTTCTGCCTCTTCTCCGTTGAGATGTTAGAGTCGAAGTTGTTTGTGAATTTCTGTTAGTCTGTCTATGTTAGAGTTGTTTCCGAAAGAGATTTGTTCGCAGTGGTTAATAGATTCTGAATGGGTTCTAATTGGGTTTTGTTAAAATTTATAATTTTTGGGCTAGCATTTGCATTTAAAATAGTAGTGAAAAATTCACCCTTGTCATTAACCTGGACTAAAGCGGTTGGTAATCTTACGTTTTCTATTACGGTGGAAGTTAGAATGGCCTCCGTATTTCGTAAATCGCTTTTTAGTTTAAAAATGCGTTCTGTCCGCGGTTCGATACTGATGGTATTTGAAATCGTTTGGTTGTTTATCTGTAGTTGTCTGTCGGTTGATAATGTCTCTTCAGTAACTTTCATGAGCGGGATGGTTTTGAAATTAGTGACGAGAACTTTCTTATTAAAGTCTATTATACAATTGTAATGCTCCAGGAAATCGGAGCCTAATAGGCCATCGAATTCGATGTCTAGATCGCATATGTAGACTTTGTGTGGATCTGTTAGATTGAACGGGACTAAAGTGGATTCGTTTATGAGAATTTTTTGGTTAGTGATACCTTGTATCACAACGTTTTCAGGAAATCGGTTGGGAAATTTTTCACAAGTTTTGGGCTTGAAGATTGATAAGCCTGCTCCTGTGTCGATTAACAATTTGTAAGTGTTAGAAGCGTCATTGATGTAAAAGAGGTTCTTTGAGTTAACTGAAAGTGCGGGGCTTATAGGAAAGCGTTTTCCGGGAAGTTGAGGTTTGGATTGAAGCTGTCGTTGAAACTCATTGTCTTGAATTGGGACTGAAGATTGAGAATTTGAGTGTCCGGGGGTTTGTCTACTGTGAGAGCCGTTTGAAAATTTTGCTGAGAATTATCGGGTATATCAGAGCAGAATTCAGGATAAACATGTTCGTAAGTGTCGTAATTTTCATAATTGTGAACCTGAGAGTAATATAAATCGTTACTTTGTGATTCAGTATCCAAATGTGAGTATTCATCTTGTTGAGGGTAATCAGAGTCATAGAAATTGCTTGAC
The DNA here is from genome assembly GCA_034190945.1 of Octodonta nipae. Taxonomy (NCBI): domain Eukaryota; kingdom Metazoa; phylum Arthropoda; class Insecta; order Coleoptera; family Chrysomelidae; genus Octodonta; species Octodonta nipae. The sequence goes on from CM067222.1 coordinate 58,473,923, forward strand.
TGATCATTTGTGTAATTGGGAGTGTTATAGAAATCTGACTGGTTAAAGTGATGGGCCCTTTGTTGCTGATTTCTGAAAAAGTTTGGATTGGATTGGATTTGGCTTGTTCCTGGTGCTGATTTACTCGCAGTTGTGTCTCCAGCTCGAAGGTCGTTGTTCCACAAAGGTTTAGAAACCACCACGACGAGTGAGAATTCTTCGTGTTCTTGCCGTGTTGGAACAATCCTACTGACTGCGCCAATTTTTATATTATTACTAACACAATTAACTTTTTAAAAAAACTTTTTATTTGAATTACAAAATCAAAACTTGAAAATAACAAAATTGAATAAAATATAACTTAATTTAAAACACTTAATGACGCTCGCTGTCGTCGCATGTGAATTTATAATCTTGGTTGCAAGCTAAGCATCAGCAGATTACACCTGCGAGGAAGCCGAGCGTTGTCCGTGGGAATTGCTATATCGTGAAATATGAGATGTATTACGATATTTATGAGAAATGATTATTATATTGTTGCTATGGTGTAAATATTCTAAGTGTGGTTTATGACGGATATAACATATATATATATATATATATATATATATATATATATATATATTAAAATGGAAAGAAACATCCAAATAAAGGGAATCAAATCAATAATAAGTTCTGATTAATAAATAAATAGTATATAAAATAATAAATGATGAATTGAAACATTAAAAAGCCAATATTAGAGATCAAAGAGAATTTTGTAAAATGATTTTAAAACTTGTAATAGGGATATGAAAACATCAAATGCAATTTAAAGATAAAAACGTGAATAGAAAGAAATGATTGAAATATAAAACTAGACTGTAAACTTAATGTGTAGATGATTCACACAACAAAATTCAAACAGTAAATGCATTTTTTGAAAATTAGCAAATGTGACAGTTCAAACTAAATTTATTAAAAATGGAGTAGGAAATGAAATGATGAAATAAAAATATTCTATTGACTTGTTATGTTACAGTAACATCGTTTAACGAAATGAAAATATAAAACCTACCTTTATTTCGAGACATCAGAGTTCAATCCGACAGGAGACAAATTTCATGGTCAAAATTTTATTGTAATTTCATATTTTGAGTATATTTTGGGCACTAATTAGAAACTTTAGAATCTTACTAGATTATTTCGGATTAATTAAAGATTGAAAATGGACTATTTCCAACAAAAATAACCAATCTAAATTCTAATGTCATAACATAACTTTGGAGCGAAATATTTACAGATTTAAAGATCGAATTAGACTGATATTCATACGATAAAGCAAGTACAGAACGCTGAATCCAGTGGTAGTATTGTTTTGTCAAAAGAGCAATTTTAAATAAAAGTAGAGGGTATTTTGGAAAGTTATTTAGATACGAAATTAAATATTAGGGAGTAGATTATTGTGTGTAAAAATGGATTTTCAAACATGCGGATTTAAAAAGTTTAAAATGTTCAGTCCTATGTCAAATTAAAAACTATAAAGAGCAAGACCTGACAGCAGGAAAAAAGACTCGAAATTTATAAGTGTAACAGTAAACCTCGTTCAAGAGTACAAAGTGACAGTTGTTGTTAACCTTAAAAAAAATTTTAATTGGGTTAAAGAATTTTTAAATGAAGAAAGTTAAGTACTCACGATACAGTACAAATTTAAATGGTAATGTACTGAAATCAAGTATCAGAAAAAAATAACAGCAATCAAAAGCAATCCAGTTTGGTAATTGAAAGCAAATAGTAAACATTTCATGGTAGCAGAATTATTTGATAGCAAACAAAACAGTGAAGCAGTTTATATTGGTAAAAAAAAAGTATTTGGCAGTAAATTCAAAATTATTTTATATTAGAAGCAGAGTTATTTGGAAACAGTCCAGCAAAGTAAATAAACTATTCATGGTAGCAGAAATATCACAACATTAGGCATCACAGTATACATCATCCGAGGTGAGAGAGTAACCTGATCAGAAGTAGTTTCCACAGTCAAAAAGTGAAAGCACTTTAAAAGAGTTAAAAAGTAAAAGGTATTTACTATTGGAGTTATTTAAACATTTATATAGATTTTTGATTTTCGTTTGACTATTAGATTTTTAAAGAACGTTTGCGAAATAATCATTTTAGCAAAGGTATAAAGTTTGAAACATTGCATTTGAAGGTTCATTGGTCTTGAAATTATTTTGTTGAAAGAAATTTTAGAATCAATTCGGTACAGCAAATCTTTTTAGATTAGTCATTGATATATTTATAAGGTGTTTTGATTTTTAGTTGAAATTTATTTATTGATTTGTTTTATTATATTATATTTTTAATTTTGTAATTGATGTTTAAAAGGTTGGTAATTTTCAAGTTTATTTAAAAGGTTTCATAATATATTTAATAAAGAAATTGATTTGTTTTATTATTGGCAAAGGGTCAATTGACGCATAAATAACATTTAAATAAAATAAGAAGAGTTTCAAGAGTCGGAGCAGTTTTGTTGAAGAAAAAGAAAATTGTGTGGAGTTTTTACAGAGTGGACAAGTTTAAAATAAATAAAAGTTCAATAATAACCACGAAGTAAAAATTCCATAACAATATATATTTTAGATTTGGTTTCACTAAATTCAGTTTTTAAAAAAATATATTTATTACAAAAAATTCATATGTTTAAGTTACAAAGACAATATTATAGGTATGAAGTTAAATGAAGATAATGAACACTGAGAATTGTTTTCGGTTACATTTATAACGTAAAAATGCTGACGCTATGTCATCAGTTTTCATGTGAACAAAGCGTCTACGTGATTTCTAAGAATTCTAGGAAGTTGTAATATGATACTTGTGTGAAGTCAATTACGGTTCAAGCACCTATGGTAACTTTAACGTGTAAATTGTAAGTTAGTGCACTTCTCATATAACAACTCCCCTTATACATGAAAAGTTGATGCTTTACATCAACTTTTTAATAAAAATGAAACATCTGTAAATAATAAAATATCGCTAGGAATATCAAATGGTAGTATTAACATTACAAAGGTAATTCGAAAATGAAATTAAAATTGTAAGTATAAAATATGTTGGTGTCAATAATAAGTCAAAAATCAAACTTATATAATATAACAACGATAAATGATTGGTAAATAAAATAAAAAGGGTAATACATAAAATATGAGTAAACATACAAAAAAATACATTGTTATAAATGAAATGTTTATACAGTTGTCTTTGTGATCGGGTTTGGTTTTAATACTGGCCTTAGTTTAGGCAGCATTCTTAGAGACGATGAAGGCGTCGTCGGTTGGTCGGTATTTTCTTGGGCTTTTGGGCGCTCTTCAATTTTCTTTTTGATGATGTTGAAAATCATGATCGCTGAAATGATCATGACGACAGCTATTGTCGTATACGTAAACCAAGAGATGCTCTTGGTTAGGAAAGGCTGATTTATAAGACCATCTAGGTCTCTGGAGTACTGTTCTAACTTATGGTTCGCAACGTCCAGTTCCTCCACGTTGATGCTGCTTATGTCGAAGGGTTTCAGCTCGGGAATTTGTACCTTTTCTGGAACTGTATCGCAACAGTTGTAAGGTACTGTAACTGTGGGATAGACTTCGGAAAGGGCTGTTTCTTTTCCAGACTCAGCCTGGACCTTAGTAACTCCTACAAAGGCACTACACTCCGATTGAAGTTTTAGAATGGAGTTGCGCACTAGAGTTAAAGTTGTTGAGTTCTTTTGATTGCAACTCACCACAACACGTAAAGGTTCGGAGGTCACGACAAGCCACATATTTTGTTCAAGTTTTTGGACACTGTAACCCTGACTAAAAATTACTGCACTCCTGCAACTGTCCGGCACATTTTGAATACTTTTCAGAAGTTGCACCTCGCACGGTGCGTTAGAGTCTATAGGATAGGCGAATAGGTCGGGACACAACTTTCTTCCGATAGCAAGCGGTTTACACGCGCTCAAGTCCTTGATTGAAATAAACATTAAAGAGTCTGCGTTTTTCGCGAGGTACTTTTGAGTAAAAGACAAAAGGTGATGTAATCCAGTTCTGTCATCGTAAATTGGGATAGGAAATAACCGGAAACTGGGTGTATGGTTGTTGTTCTACTAATGGAATTTATAAGACAAAAATAAGATCAGAGTTTGTTTGGAAAGCTTCTAACTCGATAATTTCCAAGTATTGGCCAATGCTTGAGTATTTTATTGGTAGTGGAAGATTGTTTTTTATTAAGTTTTGTGATATTTCTGCCGTAATGATATGTTCGGGCGTTAAGATAGATGTATGTATGATTTTAAGACGCGCGAAAGTAATTGAATTTAGCACATCATTTAGGCTATCTTCCAAGTAAAGGTAATTCTCCATTAGTTTCTCGCATAATTCGAGTAACATAAGTTTCGTTTCGATGTAGCCGACTTTATCGTTAATTTTTCCGATTGTGGTTTCTAGTTTTTTCATATTGCTGTTAAAGAGTTTTTCGTCAATTTGAAGTTTTTGAACGGTCTCGTTGAAGTTTTTAATGGCAGAGGTAGTTACACTAATTTGGTTTTTGAGTAAATTTTCTATTTGTAATTGACCTTGATTGAGCCTATTTATACTATCAGTAAAATATTTACCGTCATCCGCGTCTAAGTTTCCGGTAATTGCTTTGAAAAGAGTACCTGCGCCATCAAGTATGCCGCGTTTTGGTCTTTTGGTGTCCATATTTATTTCGATAAATTTGTCCTTAATTGTGGTGGATATTTGGTTTAGAAGATTTATATGAGTTTGTACATCTGAGCGGAAGTAATTCATTGCGAAAGATTTATAGTTAACAGTTTCGATAAGTGTTTGTAAAAGTCTATTATTTGTCGTGAAAACGTGTTCGAGGGCCGAAATATTTTTGTGGACCAAAAGTGTCCATTTATTGTTAGAAATGGTTATTTGGGCTTCGTTGTGGTAGTGTATCCCTAATGTGTTATTTATAGGTTCGACTTGATATTGGGTTACTGCTGATCCGAACAGCAGGCACAACCTGAAACAGAAATTAACTTTCTGAGAACGGTTTCATCCTGTCGAAATTTACTTTAGTTTTTTGTTTGGTTTTTGGATTTAGTAATGTCGCGGAATTTTTGTGAATCTCCAGGATTTCGAAAGGACCATTGAATTTATTTTGGAGTTTGTCCTTGATTTGGGATTCCTTGATATAGACTTTATCGCCTATTTGATAATTCGGGAGATTTTCGGAAACATGTTTATCGAATCGGGCTTTCGCTTTGTGCTTTTGAACTTCTATTCTTTCACGAGCGATTTTATAATAGTGTGTGATACGGTTGTTGAGATCTCGGATGTATTTAGTTATCAATGATTGTTGGTTGTATAGAGTTTCAGGAGTCCTACTCGAAGTATGTCCGTAAACAAGTTCGTAAGGAGTGAATCCGTGAGTTTTGTTTGCGGAGTTGTTGTATGCGATGATTGCATAAGGAAGGATGTTGAAGGGGTGTTCGTCGGGATTTTCTAATTTGTGGATTCTAATCATGTCTAGTAAGGTCGAGTGGAATCGTTCTAATGAACCATTCGACTGGGGATGTCCCACACTAGAATAGGACAGTTTGATATCAAATAGCTTTCACAAATCTCTCATCAGAGCGTTGTCGAATTCCCTGCCATAATCACAGTGTATCCGTAATGGGGTACCGAAGTGTTGGAAATATAGTAGTAAAGTACTAACAACGGTTTGTGCGGATTTGTCAGTTATGGGGTAGGCCTGAGAGAATTTTGTTAGTTCGTCCCTGATAGTCAATGCGTAGTTTTTTGTTGGGACTTCTAGGATATCGATGTTGACACGTTCAAAGGGTGTCCGTGGGGTTTCAGTAATGACAAGTGGGCTGTCGAGATTTTTCCGGTAAACTTTTGCTCTCTGGCAAGTTGGACAGTTTTTGATAAAATTGTCAACGTCCTTAGTCAGTCCTTGCCAATTGTATTTTTCTTTTATTCTGCGGATAGTTTCATTGATACCTCGGTGTATATAATTTTTGCCGTTATGGAATTGGTCGAGAATGATAGGTATTTGGTCTTTCTCAACCGTTTGGACGATATTTTGGCAAACTTTCCATTTGATATCGATTTCGGAAAAGATAAACGAAAGCATTTCCAAAATGGGCAGTTCAATGTTATTCTCAACACAGAATACTTGGTTTTCAGTGAACACATCTCTACTATTATACAAAGATGCGAAAAGAATTTCGTTGACTACTTCTGGGTCAGAAGGGAGAGGGACGATGTAATAACGTCTTTTTCTGACACTTTTGCTAGCAAAGACATTTACTCTAGGGGTACGGAAATCAGCATTTTCCTCGAAAATGTCTTCGATGATGTCATGGTGAAAATCTTTCATGAGAGAGCCTTGGGGAAATACTAAGATGTTTTTGTTTTCTCGGTCTAAGAGTTGGCAATTAGAAAATTGAATTTTGTCGTAATCTATGAGCGAGACGGTTTGATATCGCTCGACAAAAGTTCTAAATTCTTCAGAGATTTGTTGGAGATTAATGGGACTTCTTGTCTGGGGTTCTTGTGAGTCAACGTCAGTTTCGTTTGTTGGGAGTACTGTAAATGGTGTTAGGTGATTGTTTGCTTGAAATGATATGTATTCATTAAAGTTGTTAACTTTAATGCGAGAGAGAGCGTCGGCATTTTTATTTACTTTGCCGGGTTTGTAAATTATTTGATAGTCGTACTCCTCGAGCTTAAGGCGCCATCTTGCAAGTCTACTTCCAGGATCCTTTATAGAAAACAGCCAAGTTAACGGGCGGTGATCGGTCAGAAGTAAAAACTTACGGCCAAAAATTATCGGACGAAAGTGTTTAACCGCCCACACTATTGCAAGAAGTTCACGTTCTATGGTTGAATACTTAGTTTCAGCATTGCAGAGAGTTCTGGAGGCATAGGCTATGGGTAAATCTTTACCTACGGGGCCTTGAGAGAGCACTGCGCCGATAGCAAATGAACTGGCGTCGGTTGTAAGAATAAATGACTCTTCAAAATTAGGGTATATGAGTATGGGGGTAGAAGTAAGGGCTCTTTTTAATTCGTCAAAAGATTTGACGCATTCTGAATCGAACTGGAAAGGTATGTCTTTTTGAAGTAATTTTGTCAAAGGTTTCGAAATCTTGGCGAAATTGGGGATGAATCGCCTGTAATAACCAGCTAACCCTAAGAAGGACTTGATATCTTTTGGGTTTTTTGCTTGGGGGAAATTTAAGATACAATCTACCTTTGAGGGGTTAGGCTTCACGCCTTCGGGAGTTATAAGGTGGCCAAGATACGCGACCTCTTTGCGAAGAAACTCGCATTTGTCGGGTTGGATCTTTAGATTAGCTTTTCGCAATCGTTTGAAAACTTCAGAAAGTCGGGCTATGTGCTCATGTATAGTCGGAGAATAAACGATAATGTCGTCCATATAGACTAAACATCTCTCGTTTTGAACACCTAAAAGAATATTATCCATTACCCTTTGGAAGGTGGATGGAGCGTTTTTAAGACCGAAGGGCATTCTAACGAATTCAAAATGACCATTATCAACTGTGAATGCTGTTTTTTGGATGTCTTTTATATCGATTTCGATTTGGTGAAACCCTGAAGCTAAGTCGAGAGTGGTGAAGTATTGGCATTTGCCAAGTTGGTCAAGTAAATCCGAAATGTTCGGTAGGGGGTATTTGTCGTCAACAGTAAGTTCATTTAGTTTACGATAATCGACGACGACACGCCATTTTTGGGTACCAGATGCGTCTAGTTTTTTGGGAACTACCCAAACTGGGGATGACCATGGCGAATTAGACGGACGTATAATGCCTTGGTCAAGCATCTTCGATATCTGACTTTTTACCTCTTGTTTGTGTATTTGTGGGTACCGATATGACTTTGTGAAAGAGGGTTTCGCGTTATTAGTGTCTATTGAATGTTTAATTTCGTTTGTGAAGGTCAGTTGGTCACCTTCTAAATAGAATATGTCGGAATATTCGAGGCAAAGTTGAGAAATAAGTTCGGCTTCCTCATCGTTCAGATGTTCTAAACGAAGTTGTTCCATAATTGTAGTTCGTCTATCAGGTTGGGTTAAGTTTTGTGAGTAATTTTCGGAAAGAATGTTTACGGAAAAATTGGTTATCGGTTCGAGTTCCAAATTGTCGAAATTAACAGTTTTGGGGATAGCATTTGCATTTAAAACTGAAGTAAGAAATTCGCCTTTTTCATTAATTTTAACAAGGGCACGGGGAAGATAAACTTTTTCTATTTCGGCGGATGATAGAAAAGCCTCCGTATTAGTGAGGTTACATTTTAATTTACATATTTGTTCTGTTCGGGGTTCTATGGAGATTGTATTAACAGGGATGCAGTTATTGAAAGTTGAAGGGTTCTGAGTACGCATGACAGTATCATCCGTAACTTTGTAGAGAGGTAAGGTTTTAAAATTAGTCACAAGTTGTTTGCTGTTAAAGTCTATAACGCAGTTATAATGTTCAAGGAAATCTGAACCCAGTAATCCGTCGAATTCAATGTCGATGTTGCAAATATATACCTTGTGTGGGTCGGCGACGTTGAAAGCTACAAGGGTGGATTCGTTTATTAAGATTTTTTGATCAGTGATTCCTTGGATGACTACGTTTTCGGGAAATCGTTTAAATCGTTGGCAAGTTTCGGGCTTAAATATTGACAGTCATGCTCCAGTGTCAATAAGGAGTTTGTATGTATTGGAAGAGTCGGTGATGTAGTAAAGGTTTTTCGAATTGACCGAAAGAAGTGGCCTTACAGAAAATTCTGTTCGGGAAAGTTTAGGTTTGGATTGAAATCGTCCAAGTTCATCGTTTGAATTTGTGTTTGAAGATCGGAGATCTCGTGATCGGGAGGTTTTGTTTCTACCGGGGTAGTCTGAAAATTTTGTCGGGAAGAAAACTGTTCGCTATCGTAATATTCATCGTATTGTTGGTTATAATTATCATTACAAACATTTTCGCTGGAATGATATTCGAATTTGTCGTGTTTTTGTGTATCAGGGTAATAATAGTCTGGTACGGTTTTGTATTCAGTTGGCGTTTGAAAGTTCTGTTGCTCATTGTAAGAAAAATCATAGTTATGTTCATGCGGATCGAATTGTTCGTTGTTTAAGTGATGAGTTTTCTGTTGTTGTTTGAAAAAACTCGGATTTGGCCTGAAATTACTAGAAGTTGGGGTTGGTCTACTTGTTGAGGGTTGTTGTTGTTGGTGAGAAAACTGAGGCCTATTATTAAAATTCGTAGGTTGATTAGCAGACTGATTCGCATAATATGGGCGATGGCCCGAGTAATTTGGGTGAGAATTTTGGTTAGTCTGGGATTGTCTCATTCTGATGAGTTTACGAGTCTGTTGGGGTGCATTTCGGTTGACTGAGAATTTTTGAGTTTCCAGATTGGACAGCTGTAATTCTCTTTTAATACGGGAAATGGCGGTCAGGATATCTCTGGAATCACTGGCTCGCACAATTTGGCCAATTTTCGGCTCTAGACCCGTAAGTAGGCTAGTTAGAGCCATTGACTCAATTAAGTCAATCTGGGCCTGTTTCTCCTTCACAGTTAAATTTTGTTTATTGACAGCTGATAACATTTTTGCTTGGTGCGTTTGAAGCCTAGCTGAAAATGTCAATGGAGATTCGTTGGGTAATTGCCTCATTCTTTGTAGGTCTTGAATAAGGGCGGAGAGATCCCTTGGATCTCCAAAATGGTTTTCTAATAGACTTTGAATATCTGCTAAATGGCTGGGGTCACGTGAATTAACTAGTTCAGCCGCTCGTCCACGGAGCTTGTTCTTAATGTGGAGAATTAACAGAACTTGTTGATTATCAGATGCCATATTGTATGCGGTATTGCAAGAACAGATAAATGTGTTTAAAAATATTGGGTTCCCATCGTATTCGGGAATAATGGCGAAAATTTCTGAGAGCTTGTAGGGCTCTACATTTTGTGCTACAGCTCTAGCTTCTGGCATTTTGTAAATTTTACTCAAGATTGTGCAATATTAGGAAAATACAAAGTTTGGGAAAAGCGAAGTAAATAATTGCGATTGTAATTAAAATGAAGAAAAATATGAGAAATAAATTTTTGTTACTGGTTCTAAAATAAGTATAAGTTAAATAAAAGTATAAACATAAATAAATATTTAGAATGTCTTAAACTATCAAAATAAAATTTCAAAATTCGTTCTTGGGTAAATATTTAGGATGGTTCATTTAAAATAGGAAAAATGATAGAACTGGTTGTTCAACAATTATTAAATATTACAACTTTTTAAACGCTTACGTGATTATTCCTATCATAGGACTTGTTCTATCCGTCACTGAACACTGGTTAGCCGCTGCTTGTTCCCTTGTTGAGCTCGGTAGTTGGTGTCCAAGTAGGTTCTTTGTATCCGCAAAGGTTAGGAAACCACCGTTATTAGTTAGAATGTTTCTTGTTCTAATTACGTCTGGAAAATCATACTGACTGCGCCAATTTTAGATTTGGTTTCACTAAATTCACTTTTTAAAAAAATATATTTATTACAAAAAATTCATATGTTTAAGTTACAAAGACAATATTATAGGTATGAAGTTAAATGAAGATAATGAACACTGAGAATTGTTTTCGGTTACATTTATAACGTAAAAATGCTGACGCTATGTCATCAGTTTTCATGTGAACAAAGCGTCTACGTGATTTCTAAGAATTCTAGGAAGTTGTAATATGATACTTGTGTGAAGTCAATTACGGTTCAAGCACCTATGGTAACTTTAACGTGTAAATTGTAAGTTAGTGCACTTCTCATATAATATATATATATATATATATATATATATATATATATATATATTTTGGCGAACGGAATCAGACAGAAAACTCAAAATGGAGAAGCTTTCCAAGAAATACATGAAGCTATCACAAAAATTGATAAACGAACAAAATCCAAGTATTGAATACCGACAGAGTAGTGTATAATTTCTTAGACTACAATCTCAACGAAACAGAAAAATGGTTCTAAGCAAAGGTTTCAACTTCGCCATAGCTCCAAAAACAATTCCCACCGAAGAAATTATTACAGCAGTTGAAGCTTCCCTACACTCGCCGACGGAAGAAAATGCTGAGGAAATCCGACAAGAAGTGTCCAGAATATGACGAACAAGCAAAACCCCAAATTCCAACCTCAGTCCATCTGAACGGAAAGCACTGTTTCAACTTCGTTGAAATAAAGATATTTTAATTACACCAGCTGGTAAAGGCAACGCTACCTGTGTGATGAACAAGCAAGAATACAATCAAAAGATGACTACCATCCTGCAAGACAATTGCTAAAACCAACAACTCGGAACCCAACAACGTATCTAGAAAAAGTTAAAAAAAAACAAAATACAGGAATCACCTATAGACAGCGAAATCAAGAAACAGATGATACCACGCGAGAAGTCATCCAGGTGCCCAAGACTCTACGTACTTCCAAAAATACATAAAGAATGAATTCCCATATGGCCTATTGTAAGTGCTGTAAACTCAGCGACCCAAAAACTGGAAAAATACGTAGCAAAGTTTATGCAGCCTAAAGTAGAGGAAGCGGATTCCTATCTGAGAAACTCTGAACATTTCATTAGAAAAATACAACACCGACATCATTGCTAGCCTAGATGTTAAGTCATTATTCCCAAGCATTCCAGTCAACGAAGCTATAGAGAAGATATCCAAGAAAGAAAATTTCTCAACCCACATCATTGAACTCGCCAGACATTGCCTAAACAACACATATCTTACATACAATAGACAAATATACAAACAAACAGAGGGTGCTCCCATGGGCTCATTGCTGTCTCCAGTAATAGCCAATCTCTTCATGATTTATTTCGAAGAAGAAGCTCTCCAGAATGCTAAGCTTAAACCAACGTTATGGGTTCGATCCGTAGATATTTTTCATCTGACCACATGGAGAAGCCGAATTGGAAAATATTCTGACATATATCAACACCTTTCATCCTAAAATACAGTTCACCTTAGAATTAGAACAAAATAACAGTCTCCCATTTCTAGATGTTCTTGTTACCAAAACACTAAACAGGCAGTTTCAAGTTACAGTTTACAGAAAACCAACACACACCAATAAATACCTGAACGCAACGTCACACCATCACCCAGCGCAGATCCAAGCAGTCGCCAACACCCTTATTTCCAGATCATTTAGATTAACAGACCCTAACACCAAAAACGAAGAATTTGAAATTATAACAAAAGAACTAAAGAAAAACGGATACAAAAATCATACAACAAAACAAGCAATTAATCCCAACACATGACAAGAAAACAACAAAGACATAGAGGAGAACAAACATACAGCTATCCTACCTTATATTAGAAGTACTACTGGCAGAATAGGGCGGGTACTGAGAAAACATAACATAAAGCCAATTTTTCAACCCTCACACGAACATAGGCAAAGTCCTCTGTAACCCAAAAGATAAAATCGAGTTATAGAACCACGGAGTCTATAGAATATCTTGCGGAGATGGTCAAAAGTCATACGTGGGAAGTACTAACCGACGCATTTCCGTAAGAGCAGAGGAGCACAAATTAAGCATCCGGAATAAGCAGACAACATCGGCCTTATTCCAACACGAATTGAATACAGGACACAAAATAGACTTCAAAACGTGCAATGAAATAGCGAACATAGAAAATCACCGAAATAGGCAATACTGGAAGCAAACGAAATTCAAAAAATCGGAGAATTAAATAAACGAGACGAAGCCCTAAACTTGCCAAAAACGTGAAAGGCACTTCCACAAAAATCCCATTATAAAACTCTTAGTAATAAATCTAATCCTAAGGAAAAACAACAAACAAGGAACAATAAACAGCGCGACGGGTGGTCCCAACCCAAGAGAATTAGCAAGTAAATCAATAAAGACCACTAACGTCACCGCATCTGAACAGTCATCATACAGGTTACGATCTGGAAGGAAGGTATAAATAGAAAGCCAGTCTCTAAATTTCTTCATTCTGTTTTCAGATTTCAACTTTTGAAAATGCCAAATGAGATTTTGGCGAAACGTCAGGTAAAATGTTCTTGTCATAGCACAAACCGAGAAACGGATGTACGCCGCATTTTCAAACATGTCAAACTTAATCTAAAAGTTATAATTTTTTTAAAACTATGATTATTACATAAAAATTAAAATTACTTACAATAGACATTTATGTACAGGACACTAATTTGTTTCTCGGCACATTTACTGAAAATGTATGAAACTATATCAAGGAAGATTGTTAAGCAAAAAAATCGAAGGATATTTCTTCTACGATGCAAATCAGAGGGAGTTGTTCCATCATTCTTAAATTTCAATTTTAGTCATATTAGTTTTAGTAATGTAAACAATAGACAGAAATAGTACAAATTTATTATTCCAGGTTTTTTTAAACAGATAATAAATTTAATTATATCGGACAGCACGCACACACTTAAAAAACTTTATTTAGATCAAAAAACATATAAAAAAATGTGAGTGAGCAAATTCCGCTAAAAATTTTTAAAAGTTTTAAAAAGCAGATAGAAAATAAAAATGAAAACCTTTTCAGAAAAATTAGCAGTGTAAACAAAACAAATTTATAAGGCAAAAAATTTAAACTTGGATAGAAAATTTAACTAATTTAACATGAATTTTCTGAATGTCTATCACAAATCTTAAGCTTAGGGCCGAATTTCGCCTTAGAAATTAACAACAACAAGAAAGTACCAACAAATGATATAATATGTAGCATACAGTCATTTACCAGCTAGCGAAGAAGACCTGGTACGGGCAAAATCATGCAATATACTAACTAACTTCAAACAAAAACTAGAAAATAAAAACAACAATAAGAACTCAAATTTTTCAAAGAAGGTTTTAAAAACAAAACAATTCTTAAAGCAACATTCAGATGTAAACATCCTTAAAGCAGACAAACAAACAAAACAGTTATTATGTATGCAGAAGAGTAGGACCGAAAAATGAAAAATATCTTGAATGACACAAAAACATATAAACCATTGAAAATAGACCCAACAAATACATATCAGGAAAAAAAATAATGAGTTAATAAAAATGTGACAAAGCAAGGCATACATTTCTCCTAAAATAGCAAAATCGTTAACAATTCATTATGCTCTTCCACCAAAAATATACGGACTTCCGAATTTGCACAAAGAAAACATACCATTAAGACCTATAGTTTCTTGCATTCAATCCCCATTCAATGAGCTTGCCCGTTTCCAAAAATCAATTCTTGAAAATGTGGCATATCAAAATGAATATTATATAAAAAATTCGTTTGAATTAAAAAATTAAATTAAAAACATTAAAATTCCTATAAACTATACTCTTATTTCCATAGATGTAGTCTCACTATATACTAGCATACCTAATAATCTTGCTTTAGAGTCGATTAACAAAAGATGGGAAAATATTAAAAGATTTACGGACCCCTTCCAAGGGAAGAGTTCCTGGACTCAATCAATACTACGTTAAACTTCACATATTTCACGTATAATGGGAATTTTTACAAACAAATTGAAGGGTGTGCCATGGGAGCTTCAATTTCAGGTATTGTAGCTCAGATTGTAATGGAGGACCTGGAAGAAGCTGTCCTTGCTAATATCGATATCATATACCATTTTTTTATAGGTATGTTGATGACTGCATAACTGCTGTACCAACAGATGAAATAAATGATATACTTGTGGCCTTTAACAGTTATCATAAAAAAATACAATTCACAATGGAAATGGAATCAAAATGTATGTTAATATACCGTTTTTCCGAAAATCGGAAAAACATTTGCAAAAAACTTTAAAAATCAATGTAAATATATAGCTTAAATGTCAAGATATGCCATGAAACTATATCGTGCAGGGTGTTTGTAACGGTTTTCATTTTACGGGGCTTAAAGTGACATGTATCGAAAAGAAAGATGTGAGCGAGCTTTTCTTTACGGTATACGGTGGTAGATGTGTGTGTGCGTGCATGGAAATACAAGCAGCAAGCAATGTGCGGAGTTGAAATATGGGGCGAAGTAAAATTACATTTATACTTGTGGGTTCAAAAAATCTTACAAGTAAATGTGTTTGATATTGGGTGGTACATAAGCAGATGCATATATAGGATGGTTGAAACATAAGGTTGAATAGAATTAAAGTTATACAAGGTGGTTCAAAAAATGTTGCATTGGGTGGCACATAAGTAGTTAAGTATATTAGGTGGTTGAAATAAGAGTGAATTAAAACTATAGTTATACAGAGTGGATGCCAGAACGTTACAAAAATGTTAAATAAGCATGTGCAGTAAGCATATTTTAGTTATAGGGCGGAGGGTTCAAAAAGTGTTGCATATAGAGAATGATTGAAACATAAGGCGGAGTGGAATTAAATATAATTCCTCTTCGCCATATGTTAAAAAAATGTTATATAGTATGGAACATAAGTAGTTGCTTACGCTTTACATATGAGGCAAAGTAAAATTTTAAGTATACAGGGTGATTTAAACAATAGACAAATGGAAACATTCAAAAGGGTGGAGAGGATTAATACTTATACAGAGCGGTTGCAACCTTGTGTGGAGTTGAATTATATTTATATTAGGTGACCACACACAAACATATACAGGTTGGTTGCAATATAGAGTGAATTAGAGTTCCACTTATAGAAAGTGATCTAAATAATAAAACGAATAAAAACGTTTAAAAAATATGTGAAAAATATACAAATTAGAGAGAGAGGGAAAAAGAGAACGAGACAGAGATAAGAATACCGAAAAATAATCAATAGAATTGTACCTTAAACGGTTTCTAAACGGTTTTTATTTTAAGCCAGTTGAAGTCGATTCTTTTTTAAATATAATTTATTACAACTTTACAATTCGCACAATAACTTATTTGTTTAAAAGTAAGGCTATCTGTTGGTATAAAGGGGTGATAGTTTTGGTACCAGTATTAGTTACAGCACAAAAAATTGTTGCAGAAAAACTCTTTGATTAGTATTGGAAGTTGACGCAAAGTTTCCTTGTCGGCGAATTTAAATTATAACCATTTTTCTGTTTGGATCCTTCAAATACATAGAAAACAACTGCCGAACTGCACCTTCCTCACTATGATTTCGTTTTAAGTTTCGAGGAAAGTGTGTTACTTCTCGAAAACAATATTGACATGATGACTTCTTAGTCCAAGGTCTAAAGTTTGTAAATTGTTCTATTTTTCCAGACGAAGTTGGAACAAATTCTCCATAAGCAGCTACGTTATTTTCTGGTTGTAAAGTTTTATTTTCTACAAAATACAATAAATAATTATTAGTCTAATTACGCTGATTTTTTTTTTGTTTTTTCTTATGCAGAGAATTTGAAAAGTTGATTCTTATGTATATTGATGCCTTATAAACGATGCAGACAATAAAGATTTGGAGCATTTTTTCTTATACATATTTTCTTCCCAAACTCTGAAGCATTAAAACATGTTCATTTTTTGCATCTTAAAACTGACTATAACTCAGCTTTAAATGTCAGAATCGTATCAGGGCCTCGAAATACGTAGGGATCTGCTAAAATTTTACAAAAGGTGTAAAATATCTTAGAAAGGTACATAATTATTCAACCAAAAATAGAAAAAATAATCATTTTTACATTGAAAAAACTATAATTTTCAAATGTAATAATATTAGTACGTTAATTGTGTAATATTAAATATATTATATACGTACACACCCGCCTTAAATTCGATTTCTTATACGATGTCTTTGGAAACAGGTCATTTATTTTACAGTATGATTTATATTAATTCGGGTTCTCAACTTATTCTTGATGCTATAGTATTATTTTTTTGAAAGAGTTCAGTGTTCAGTTGAGGTTTATTTTTAAGAGGTGTTAACATAAATTTGTTTGAAGATGGGATGCGTGTTAGAGCACACTATTAATAAAATTATTTTTATTAGTTTAGGTGGCAAAAGCAAAAATATTTTTAATAATTTTTCAAATGTTTATAATAATTATAATTAGAATAAAAAGTACTTACGTATTGTTCAATAACAACGGGACACAGAACTAACGTAAAACGTAAAATATAAACCGCTCACAAACGCTTAATATAAGAAAAATAATTTTTATTTAAAAAATAACCGACTTCAGCTGACTTAAAATAAAAACCGTTTAATAACCATGTGCAATCAATCACTTTTTAGACATATCTTATTTTTTATCTGATTTAAGGTACAATTCAATTGAAAATTTTAGCGTATTCTAATCTATCTCTCTCATTCTCACTCTTTCTTTCTCCCTCTTTCTTTCCCCCTCTCTAATTTGTATTCTTTTTTTATATTTTCTCTAATTCACTCTATATTACATTCACAACGTATATACTTCTGTGTATTGGTCACAACGCAAATATCCACTCTGTATAACTATTATATTTCAACCGTCCTATGTATAGAATTGCTTATGTACCACCTAGTACATGCACGCACACACCTACAACCGTATACTATATAGGTAGAAAAGATATCCGGCATAATAAATTTTCGTTTCGATAAACTAACGGAATATTTTCTGCCATTTCACGCCAGTATAAGCGCCGTAACTTAACTTAGTCTCTAAAAGAAACTTCAAATGAATCAAAATAAAAACCATTTCAAACACCCTGTACGAATACTTTCATGGCATATCTTGACTTTTAAAGTAGATATTTATAATGGAATATTGACATTTACATTGATGTTTACAGTTTTTTGCATATATTTTTCCGAATTTTCAGAAAAATGGTATGATTTACGTTATAGAAAAATATAAGGACTCATGCTGGGACATATCTTTGTAGAATACAATTTATAATATTCAACTTGCTTGAGCCGTTTAGAGAACACGGTGAAGAGTCATTGAAGTTCACTGAAATCTAGTGCCTCATTTACTTTTTTTTTCCTGATTTTCTGTAAAACCGAAGATGTTTTTGAATAATCGCTGGTCATACATAAAACAACGTTAACGACGAATTGATAACCTCTTCCCTCTTTGTTGGAAGTCGTAGGTTAATAAAATTGCCCAGTTTTTATCTTTGCGGCAGCCCTTTGAGTAAATCGGCATATGTACAACGTTACGATACAAAGCAAAGTTGTTAAATGTTTTGAGATTACGCAATGTTTTTTAACGAAATTTTAATACAAGCAATTTAAATCGTGCATAGAGAGAATTTGGCAACTCTGTGGGCTAAGCAAGAACCGTAAAATATTGGGCTTAATAACGTACTGATTATATGTATATATATACAAATTAAGTTTAAGTTTTCGCGAGCACTAAATGTGTTATGTGGTTTCCGGGAATTCATCCGCGTAGTTGATAACTGATCCCTGCCGGGATCGATGGTAAAATGACGACGTTTCGGCAGAGTCACATCAGCCCTCTTCAGGTCGGTTCCCATAAATCTCGTAGCCTTCTGCTTTCGTTTCTAGTTACTCGAATACTAACATTTTCAGGAGCGCGCGCACTGTTATATAGTCGCGGCTCGGCGCCTATCGGTTGGCACCGTGAACGGCTGCGTGTGATTGGCCCTTGGCGCTCAATGGGCACGCCTCCCGCCTGCTGATTTGTCATTTCCGGTTGAGCTGTTATAGGACGGGTCCGGGCCGGTACGGTGTTTAATAGAATTTTCCAACAATTCGATAAGTTCTGAGGCCTCTTCGTTATTTAATTTGCCTCTCTTACGAGTCTTGATTTCGGGTGTTTTATATTTGCCAGTACTCTGGTGTTCTTAAAGTATATTCGGTGTGACATCATGGTGGCGTGTTCCGCAATGGATGTTGTTTTTTCCTGCTTTCTTATAGCGTTCTGGTGTTCATCACGTCTAGCTTGAATTCTTCTATTAGTTTGGCCCACATAAGTTTTATGACAGTCTGCACATGGAATCTCGTACACTCCCTGTTGAAGGGATCCTCGTCTGCGGAGTCCTCAACACTGTGCTTATTTTTCTGTCTGTATTGAAAATAGTATCGATATTGTGTCTCCATAAAATTCTTGCAATACTGTCCGTGGTACCCTTGACATACGGTAAATAAGCCTTGGTTATTGGTGTCTGATGCTCCTCGTCTGTTTGTCTCGGTTTTGACTTTAGGGCTCTTTGTATATTTCGGTCTTTAAATCCGTTTTGTATCAGAGCTTTTTTTAAACTGTCCATTTCCTGTCTGATGTTATCCTGGTCAGCTAGTCTTTGTGATCTGGTTACTAAAGTTTTCACGACGGCTTGTAGTTGGGCTGGGTGGTGATGAGAATTAGCAAATTTTGTCTGTTGTTGCATTGTTGACAAAATTTAATAAATTAAAGCTCCAACAGAAGCCCAAAAACGAATTTTTCTCGGAAAAAACGGTCACAGTCTAACCTCACGGCAATTGGAAACGAATAAAACAGTTTATAACTTATCTTCGGTACAATTGAACTCTTCCTCGATTTGCGTGTTGGCTAAGGGATTCAATTACGCTATTGCTCCCTCTGACATACCAACAAAGAGCATAATCTGTGGCGTGGAAACAGCAGTTTCAAAATTAGATGCGAACACCGCTGAAATAATTAGACAAAATGTGTCACATGTTCTAAGAAAGTCTAAACCACCCAAAAGGAACCTATCTATAGAAGAAAATGAGGCCTTGAAACAACTTCGCCTCAACAAGGACATTGTCATTCTACCTGCTGATAAAGGAAATGCGACTGTAATTTTAGATACAGCGGATTATTTAAACAAAATTCAAACATTTCTACAAGATCCAGCATATAAACAAATTACTACTGACCCAACAACTTATCTAGAGAAAACAACCAAGGCCAAAATCCAAGCAAGTAGGATCGACAGCAATCTCCAACTGCAACTCATTCCGCGTGAAAAGTCATCGAGATGTCCGAAATTCTATGGGTTTCCAAAAGTACATAAAGAAGGTGCACCTTTGAGGCCAATAGTAAGCTCAATTGGATCTCCAACACAACACATAGCCAAATACTTGGCCCAGCAACTTCAACCGTTTGCAGAGGGAGCAGACTCATACGTGAAAAATTCGACACATTTTATCGAAATACTTAGAAAAACGGTCTTACAACCAGAGTGTCTGCTTGTAGGTTTTGACGTAGTGTCCCTTTTCACCAACATCCCTATCGACGAAACCTTGGATATCATAATAGAAAAATACAAACCACCTCAACACCTTGTAGACTTAACAAGGCACTGTCTGATGAACACCTATTTTGTTTACGAGAACCAACGATACAAACAAGTAGAAGGAGCTCCAATGGGATCGCCACTCTCACCAGTTATAGCGAACCTTTTTATGGAGAACTTTGAGGAGTTGGCACTAAGAACAGCAACTCTTAAACCCAGTTTATGGTTGCGATATGTGGATGATACATTTGTGATTTGGCCTCATGGGAGGGAACACCTCAACACATTTTTAGACCACCTTAATGGCATCCATCACAAAATAAAATTTACCATGGAGGTTGAAGCCAACAATCAACTGCCATACCTTGATGTTCTCATAAATAGGAAGGAAGATGGAACCCTTGGCCACACATTATATAGGAAAGCAAATCACAACAACAGGTACCTTCATGCAAATTCTCATCACCACCCAGCCCAACTACAAGCCGTCGTCAAGACTTTAGTAACCAGATCACAAAGACTAGCTGACCAGGATAACATCAGACAGGAAATGGACAGTTTAAAAACCGCTCTGAGACAAAACGGATTTACAGACCGAAATATATAAAGAGCCCTAAAGTCAAAACCGAGACAAAAAGACGAGGAGCATGAGACACCAATAACCAAGGCTTATTTACCGTATGTCAAGGATACCACGGACAGTATTGCAAGAATTCTACGGAGACACAATATCGATACTATTTTCAATACAGACAGAAAAATAAGTACGGTGTTGAGGACTCCGCAGACGAAGATCCCTTTAGAACAACAGGGAGTGTACGAGATTCCATGTGAAGACTGTGATAAAACCTATGTGGGCAAAACTAATAGAAGAATTCAAGATAGACGTGATGAACACCAGAACGCTATAAGAAAGCAGGAAAAAAACAACATCCATTGCGGAACACGCCACGACGATGTCACACCGAATAGACTTTGAGAACACCAGAGTACTGTGAAATATAGAACACCGGAAATCAAGACTCGTAAGAGAGGCAATTTAAATAGCGAAGAGGCCTCACAGTCTAAACGCACTCAATGAAATTCAGAAGTTGTTTGAAGTTGGTTGACTGAACGCTGGAAACCGGAATGGTATGAATGACCTAGTGGGATCGGGAATAAAATAGCGAGAAACGACTAGAACCATAGAAACGGCTGGTTGAAGCCACTACAAAAGCTAAAAATGTCCCGTACAAACGACTGGTACAGTAGGAACGGCTGGTAGAAATGGTTGAAGCCGCTACAAAAACTAGAAACGTCTCGTAAAAACTACTGGGCCAGTAGAAACGACTGGTAGAATGGTTGAAGCCACTACAAAAACTAGAAATGATCCGTAGAAACGACTAGAAACTTAGAAATGGCTGGTTGAAGCCGCTACAAAAGCTAGAACTGGCATATAGAAACTACTGGGCTAGTAGAAACGGCTGGTAGAAATGGTTGAAGCCGCTACAAAAACTAGAAATGTCCCATAGAAACGACTGGGACAGTAGAAATGGCTGCTACAATAGTTGAAGCTACTACAAAAGCTAGAAACGGCTCGTAAAAACGACTCCAACAGTAGAAACGTCTGGTTGGAGCCACTACAAAAGCTGGAAATGGCCCGTAGAAACTTAGAAATCGCTGTTGGAAATGGTTGAAGCCGTAACAAAAGCTAGAAACGTCCCGCAGAAACGACTGGTACAGTAAAAATGGCTGGTAGAATGGTTGAAGCCACTACAAAAACTAGAAACGTCCCGTAGAAACGACTAGAAACTTAGAAATCCCTGGTAGAATGGTTGGCGCCACTACAAAAGCTAGAAATGTCTCGTAGAAATGACTGGGACAGTAGAAACGTCTGGTAGAATGGTTGGAGCCGCTACAAAAGCTAGAAACGTCCCGTAGAAAATACTGGGCCAGTAGAAATGACTGGTAGAATGGTTGAAGCCACAACAAAAGCTGGAAATGTCTCGTAAAAACAACTGGGCCAGTAGAAACGGCTGGTTGAAGCCACTACAAAAGCTAGAAATGGTTGAAACCAATACAAAGGGTAGGGCCGTAGAAATGGTAGTTAGAAATACTAGAAATGGTGGGAGCCACTACAAAGGGTAGAAATGTTTGAAACCGTTACAAAGGCTAGGGCCATAGAAACGACAGGAACCCCAGAAATGACTGGTGATGTTAAACAAAGTCACTACAAATGCTAGAAACTGTTGCTACAAATGGTTTGAAACAAATCCGTTGCAAAAAGTAGAGAATAGGAAATCAGAAAGTGTAAGGGGGGTCGCAAATGTTTACTTATATCTAACAGGTCCTTATAAATGCTAGAAAACGTCATCACCATAGGCTCATCAAAGCGTTTATATCAAAAAAAGATATAACAATGAAGGCGTATGAAATGTAGTAACAATTTGCTTCCTCAGAGGAGTAGAACTTTTGAAAAATAATGGGATGTAACGCTTGACAATCTGCATAAGTTATTACAGGTTTCTTAAATCGACATGTTGAAATTCGAACACACTGCTGGTCGTATCTCATCATACAAGCCAATATAGAGAAAAAAAATAATATTTCTTGCAAGTGTTGCTCTATAAAAAAGGCTGTTATATTTATTATTCCTACAAACTAAAAGCAATTTTATTTCATGCAAGAGGAAAAGGCTGAGAATTTGTTGCTGGAGAACGGTATTAGACACAGTCACAACCAAAACAAAAAACCAACGGTAGCGGAAAAAAAGACATCACAGGGATTCGAACACACTGATGGCTCATCATCATATATCACGGAATGTTTCCCCCAACGAATTGATGATATGAGAGTAAAATGTACAAAGTAATTCTATTCTTGAAACAGCTAAATCTAAATAGGTCATTCAAACAAATCTTTTCTAAGACAGGTACTCAAAAACTTTAGTATTAAAACTAATTACTATACTTAGTGATGAATGTAAGAAAAGGGTTGGATAGTTGGCAATGTGATGACGGCTATAAAGATCCTTTATATAATTTGTTCTAAGACAGAGGCGGACCAAACAAATCTAAGACAGGTACTTATAGCTTTAACTTCAAAACTTATTTCAGTACATAGTTATAAACTTGTTTCTACGACAGGTACTCAAAAACTTTGGTATTAAAATTAATTTCAGTACTTTGCCATAAACTTTTTCTAAGAGAAAACAACCAAGAAAATCCAATAAAAATTTGATGTTACGGCATAAATATGTAATGTACAAATGTTTCAATGTTGAATGAACAATAGCAATGAAATAAAAATATATATTTAAAAAATGTTCGTATACATACCCATATATTTTTATCAATATTCAAACACCGATCCTCTACGAATAATATTTATCAACCAGTTCACTATTTTACACCAATAATTGCATCAAAAAATACGCGAGTATTAAACATTATCCAAATATAATTCACCAATTAATTTAGTTAATAAATGTCGATTATAATATTTTATTTTTCATACCGAAATACTATCAAATATTGCAAAAAAATACGCGAGAATTATTCCATCCAAATATCATTGTCCAATTAATTTACTGTGTGAATATACAACATCGGAAAATAAATAGCCCCGATTATAAAATATCTGTATGGCTCGGAAGAATTCATCGACGACAATAAAAAACATAAGGAAACTAAACCGCAACTGCATATGTAGATAAAAAAATGTGTTGTCACATTTAGAACATAAAATGTGATATAAAAATTCAATAATTTGTAAGATATTGTGGAAATATACCAGGATGGACAGGCAGGTTAGTTTAAATAAAAAATATTATTCTACAAGGATATAACCTTCAAAATAGCGAATTTATTGTTAAATAATTAACGATTCGAATTGGGATGCAACTCGATCATTACTTATTCAATCCCATATTTTTATTTATACAAGGAAGATAGGAAATCTGCTAATAGTTGCGATCGTAAAAACACAGCTTGAGATATTCCGGTGGATATATTGCATATATATAGAAATAATTCTAAGAACACATTTTAAACAAATGTAAATTGTATTTTCATTAAAGGTCATCATAAATCTAATTTCCTTATCAATAAATTGGAAGAAATTTGGGCGAAATTAAAGATGTTAACATCGAAAACACTAGACGAACAAGCAGACGCAAGGGTAGTCAGCAGCAACTGTCATCAGATTGTTGGAATGGTAAACAGTTGGAATGGTAAACAGTTGGAATGTCAAGAAAATTGCTGGAAATGATGGTATTCGTATTAAGTGTTTAGAAGATTGCATCAACAAAGTTACTAGTCAATCACAGCTATGAATATGTGATATTCAATTGCCACCAGTTTTGACACCAAGAATTTGTTACTGGAAAAGGTCACTAGACTTATCATAGCTGAATGTTTTGACCAAAAGGCAGCCATTCAACACTGCACACAGACAACAACACACCACCGAAAAAGAAAATTATTTAAAAGAAATGTTGTAAAATACTGAGTAGAAATTCTTGTTCGAACTGGGATCAAAACTAACAAATCGCATAAAGATATATTGATGTTTCTGGACTATGCTTCAATTATGTCGGTTTTTTAACCTTGGTGAAGATGTTAGCGAAGGTTATAATTTGTCAAAACAGAAGTATCCATTAAAAATGAATTTATTCGTATCTTAGAGTATCAATCAATAATGAATAACATTTAAGAAAACGTAACCAACCTATTAAACTACACACATACAAATTTAAAACTAGCAACTCACAGGGTTACAATTGGGAACACACTAGAAGCAATATAAGACAAAAGAAAGCTGTAACCAGCTTTCCAATTATAATTATCGGTCAGCATCGATCTCCATCACAACAAATACAAGTGAATCTATTTATGCTGCATGTTTCGGCGTTTCAACGGAATAAACGGGAGAACCAGAATGATAGAAATTAATGATTTCTATACAAATGAAGTTATGCTTTTATGTACCCGCAGCAAATATTCAAAACTAAAACAGGATTGATCAATAGGAATTTACTAATTTTTGATAAATAAGTTTATTTTTACCACAGGTGAGTCTATTAATTTTGTTCGACTCTTCGACGATTAATGGTTTTTGGCGTTTTCATAGAATGCCTGTTTCGCCTTTAAACGGAATGTGGAGGGAGGTATGGCTCAACCAACCAATGAGGGTGTAGTTTATGACGTCATGGTAAAGTAGTGGGAGGCACTCCGTAGAGTGCGTTGAAGCTAGAGAGATAACAAAGTTCGCTATACCCATTCATTCTAATAGGAAGTAAAACAATGTTCTGTATTTGCAAATATTCAAACTAGAACAGGATTTACTCTTTTTTGTTAAAATAAGATTATGTTTATCACAGGTGAGTCTATTAATTTTGTTCGACTCTTCGACGATTAATGGTTTTTGGCGTTTTCATAGAATGCCTGTTTCGCCTTTCAACGGAATGTGGAGGGAGGTATGGCTCAGCCAACCAATGAGGGTGTAGTTTATGACGTCATGGTAAAGTAGTGGGAGGCACTCCGTAGAGTGCGTTGAAGCTAGAGAGATAACAAAGTTCGCTATACCCATTCATTCTAATAGGAAGTAAAACAATGTTCTGTATTTGCAAATATTCAAACTAGAACAGGATTTACTATTTTTTGTTAAAATAAGATTGTGTTTTAGCCAAGGATGCATTTGTTTTTCCGTTATTAATGTTATTCAGCAGAATACCTGTTTCACCATTTTCAACAGCGATTTCTAAGTTTCTACGGGCCATTTCCAGCTTTTGTAGTGGCTTCAACCAGACGTTTCTACTGTCCCAGTCATTTTTACGAGACGTTTCTAGTTTTTGTAGTGGCTTCAACCATTGTAGCAGCCATTTCTACTGTACCAGTCGTTTCTACTGGGACATTTCTAGTTTTTGTAGCGTCTTCAACCATTTCCAACAGCGCTTTCTAAGTTTCTACGGGCCATTTCCAGCTTTTGTAGTGGCTTCAACCAGCCGTTTCTAAGTTTCTAGTCGTTTCTACGGGCCATTTCCAGCTTTTGTAGCGGCTTCAACCAGCCATTTCTACTGTCCCTGTCGTTTCTACGGTTCCTGTCGTTTCTACGGGAATCCTATTCTCCAGTGGTTATCTTGCAAAAAACACCTGTAGCCGCTGGAACACCAACGAAAATTGTAATGACTATGTACGAGTGGGAATAACAAATCGCATAAAGATATATTGATGTTTCTGGCGGAACAAGAGAGAAACAAAGCAGATCGTTTTCGTATGCGAACTGATGAGGAACGAGTTCATGCTGAAAAAAGAACGTATTCAAGCTGAGGAAGCACGAGCCAAAGCCGAAATGCATCGAGTTCGATTAGAAGAAGAATCTGTCAAGGCTTCGGAACGTCATCATGAGGTTTTGAACGTTGTTTCTCACAGAATACAGTCTCAGGTAGTGAAACGCTTGAGGAACGAAGTAGTTCATCGTGTAGCTTCCAAGTCCATCAAACGCGAAAACAGAGATGTATGGTTCTGTTAGCTCTTAGTAATAAGTAACCAACCAATGATGAACATCAGTAGGTTCGGTCGATCCTAACCTACCCTAACCTCAACACCCTCAATCGATCTTAACCTAACCTCAGTTGATACCTTCTAACCGCCCTGTTTGAAAGGGCCTCCCTAACCTAACCTAACCACCCTGTTTGAAGGGCCTCCCTGCTCTTTTACTATGACGTCATAAGCTACTGATGTTCATCATTGGTTGGTTACTTATTACTAAGAGCTAACAGAACCATACATCTCTGTTTTCGCGTTTGATGGACTTGGAAGCTACACGATGAACTACTTCGTTCCTCAAGCGTTTCACTACCTGAGACTGTATTCTGTGAGAAATAACGTTCAGAACCTCATGATGACGTTCCGAAGCCTTGACAGATTCTTCTTCTAATCGAACTCGATGCATTTCGGCTTTGGCTCGTGCTTCCTCAGCTTGAATACGTTCTTTTTTCAGCATGAACTCGTTCCTCATCAGTTCGCATACGAAAACGATCTGCTTTGTTTCTCTCTTGTTCCGCCAGAAACATCAATATATCTTTATGCGATTTGTTATTCCCACTCGTACATAGTCATTACAATTTTCGTTGGTGTTCCAGCGGCTACAGGTGTTTTTTGCAAGATAACCACTGGAGAATAGGATTCCGTAGTAGAAACGACAGGAACCGTAGAAACGACAGGGACGTAGAATGGCTGTTGAAGCCGCTACAAAAGCTGGAAATGGCCGTAGAAACGACTAGAAACTAGAAACGGCTGGTGAAGCCACTACAAAAGCTGGAAATGGCCCGTAGAAACTTAGAAAGCGCTGGAAATGGTTGAAGCCGCTACAAAAACTAGAAATGTCCCGTAGAAACGACTGGTACAGTAGAAATGGTGCTACAATGGTTGAAGCCACTACAAAACTAGAAACGTCTCGTAAAAATGAATGGGACAGTAGAAACTGGTTGAAGCCACTACAAAAGCTGGAAATGGCCGTAGAAACTTAGAAATCGCTGTTGGAAATGGTGAACAGACTGCTGAAAACAAATAACTAAAAACAAATGCATCTGGTAAAAAACAATCTTATTTTACAAAAAATAGTAACTGTTCTAGTTTGAATAGCAAATACAGAACATTGTTTTACTTCCTATTAGAATGAATGGTATAGCGAACTTTGTTACTCTCTAGCTTCAAGCACTCTACGGAGTGCCGAACTTTACCATGACGTCATAAACTACAAATTGGTTGGTTGAGATACTTCCACATCGTTGAAAGGTGAAACAGGCATTCTATGAAAAACGCAAAAACCTAATCGTCGGAATCGAACAAAATTGGCACCTGTGATAAACACAATCTTATTTTAACAAAAAATAGTAAATCCTGTTCTAGTTTGAATATTTGCAAATACAGAACATTGTTTTACTTCCTATTAGAATGAATGGGTATAGCGAACTTTGTTATCTCTCTAGCTTCAACGCACT
Organism: Octodonta nipae; assembly: GCA_034190945.1. Classification (NCBI taxonomy): domain Eukaryota; kingdom Metazoa; phylum Arthropoda; class Insecta; order Coleoptera; family Chrysomelidae; genus Octodonta; species Octodonta nipae. Next base: position 58,502,077 of record CM067222.1, read on the forward strand.
CTACGGAGTGCCTCCCACTACTTTACCATGACGTCATAAACTACACCCTCATTGGTTGGTTGAGCCATACCTCCCTCCACATTCCGTTGAAAGGCGAAACAGGCATTCTTTGAAAACGCCAAAAACCATTAATCGTCGAAGAGTCGAACAAAATTAATAGACTCACCTGTGGTAAAAATAAACTTATTTATCAAAAATTAGTAAATTCCTATTGATCAATCCTGTTCTAGTTTTGAATATTTGCTGCGGGTACATAAAAGCATAACTCCATTTGTATAGAAATCATTAATTTCTATCATTCTGGTTCTCCGTTTATTCCGTTGAAACGCCGAAACATGCAGCATAAATAGATTCACTTGTATTTGTTGTGATGTAGATCGATGCTGACCGATAATTATAATTGGAAAGCTGGTTACAGCTTTCTTTTGTCTTATATTGCTTCTAGTGTGTTCCCAATTGTAACCCTGTGAGTTGCTAGTTTTAAATTTGTATGTGTGTAGTTTAATAGGTTGGTTACGTTTTCTTAAATGTTATTCATTATTGATTGATACTCTAAGATACGAATAAATTCATTTCTAATAGATACTTCTGTTTTGACAAATTATAACCTTCGCTAACATCTTCACCAAGGTTAAAAAACCGACATAATTGAAGCATAGTCCAGAAACATCAATATATCTTTATGCGATTTGTTAGTTTTGATCCCAGTTCGAACAAGAATTTCTACTCAGTATTTTACAACATTTCTTTTAAATAATTTTCTTTTTCGGTGGTGTGTTGTTGTCTGTGTGCAGTGTTGAATGGCTGCCTTTTGGTCAAAACATTCAGCTATGATAAGTCTAGTGACCTTTTCCAGTAACAAATTCTTGGTGTCAAAACTGGTGGCAATTGAATATCACATATTCATAGCTGTGATTGACTAGTAACTTTGTTGATGCAATCTTCTAAACATAATACGAATACCATCATTTCCAGCAATTTTCTTGACATTCCAACTGTTTACCAACTGTTTACCCAAACAATCTGATGACAGTTGCTGCTGACTACCCTTGCGTCTGCTTGTTCGTCTAGTGTTTTCGATGTTAACATCTTTAATTTCGCCCAAATTTCTTCCAATTTATTGATAAGGAAATTAGATTTATGATGACCTTTAATGAAAATACAATTTACATTTGTTTAAAATGTGTTCTTAGAATTATTTCTATATATATGCAATATATCCACCGGAATATCTCAAGCTGTGTTTTTACGATCGCAACTATTAGCAGATTTCCTATCTTCCTTGTATAAATAAAAATATGGGATTGAATAAGTAATGATCGAGTTGCATCCCAATTCGAATCGTTAATTATTTAACAATAAATTCGCTATTTTGAAGGTTATATCCTTGTAGAATAATATTTTTTATTTAAACTAACCTGCCTGTCCATCCTGGATTATTTCCATAATATCTTACGAATTATTGAATTTTTATATCACATTTATGTTCTAAATGTGACAACACATTTTTTATCTACATATGCAGTTGCGGTTTAGTTTCCTTATGTTTTTTATTGTCGTCGATGAATTCTTCCGAGCCATACAGATATTTTATAATCGGGGCTATTTATTTTCCGATGTTGTATATACACACAGTAAATTAATTGGAAAATGATATTTGGATGGAATAATTCTCGCGTATTTTTTTGCAATATTTGATAGTATTTCGGTATGAAAAATAAAATATTATAATCGACATTTATTAAGTAAATTAATTGGTGAATTATATTTGGATAATGTTTAATTTTCGCGTATTTTTTGATGCAATTATTGGTGGTGTTTCAGTGTGTAAAATAGTGAACTGGTTGATAAATATTATTCGTAGAGGATCGGTGTTTGAATATTGACAAAAATATATGGGTATGTATACGAACATTTTTTAAATATATATTTTTATTTCATTGCTATTGTTCATTCAACATTGAAACATTTGTACATTACATATTCATGCCGTAACATCAAATTTTTATTGGATTTTCTTGGTTGTTTTCTCTTAAAAAAAGTTTATGGCAAAGTACTGAAATTAATTTTAATACCTAAGTTTTTGAGTACCTGTCTTAGAAACAAGTTTATAACTATGTACTGAAATAAGTTTTGAAGTTAAAGCTATAAGTACCTGTCTAAGATTTGTTTGGTCCGCCTCTGTCTTAGAACAAATTATATAAAGGATCTTTATAGCCGTCATCACATTGCCAACTATCCAACCCTTTTCTTACATTCATCACTAAGTATAGTAATTAGTTTTAATACTAAAGTTTTTGAGTACCTGTCTTAGAAAAGATTTGTTTGAATGACCTATTTAGATTTAGCTGTTTCAAGAATAGAATTACTTTGTACATTTTACTCTCATATCAACAATTCGTTGGGGGAAACATTCCGTGATATATGATGATGAGCCATCAGTGTGTTCGAATCCCTGTGATGTCTTTTTTCCGCTACCGTTGGTTTTTTGTTTTGGTTGTGACTGTGTCTAATACCGTTCTCCAGCAACAAATTCTCAGCCTTTTCCTCTTGCATGAAATAAAATTGCTTTTAGTTTGTAGGAATAATAAATATAACAGTCTTTTTATAGAGCAACATTTGCAAGAAATATTTTTTTTTCTCTATATTGGCTTGTATGATGAGATACGACCAGCAGTGTGTTCGAATTTCAACATGTCGATTTAAGAAACCTGTAATAACTTATGCAGATTGTCAAGCGTTACATCCCATTATTTTTCAAAAGTTCTAGGCCTCTGAGGAAGCAAATTGTTACTACATTTCATACGCCTTCATTGTTATATCTTTTTTTGATATAAACGCTTTGATGAGGCTATGGTGATGACGTTTTCTAGCATTTATAGGACCTGTTAGATATAAGTAAACATTTGCGACCCCCCTTACACTTTCTGATTTCCTATTCTCTACTTTTTGCAACGGATTTGTTTCAAACCATTTGTAGCAACAGTTTCTAGCATTTGTAGTGACTTTGTTTAACATCACCAGTCATTTCTACGGTTCCTGTCGTTTCTATGGCCCTAGCCTTTGTAACGGTTTCAAACATTTCTACCCTTTGCAGTGGCTCCCACCATTTCTAGTATTTCTAACTACCATTTCTACGGCCCTACCCTTTGTACTGGTTTCAACCATTTCTAGCTTTTGCAGTGGCTTCAACCAGCCGTTTCTACTGGCCCAGTTGTTTTTACGAGACATTTCCAGCTTTTGTAGTGGCTTCAACCATTCTACCAGTCATTTCTACTGGCCCAGTATTTTCTACGGGACGTTTCTAGCTTTTGTAGCGGCTCCAACCATTCTACCAGACGTTTCTACTGTCCCAGTCATTTCTACGAGACATTTCTAGCTTTTGTAGTGGCTCCAACCATTCTACCAGGGATTTCTAAGTTTCTAGTCGTTTCTACGGGACGTTTCTAGTTTTTGTAGTGGCTTCAACAATTCTACCAGCCATTTTTACTGTACCAGTCGTTTCTACGGGACGTTTCTAGCTTTTGTTACGGCTTCAACCATTTCCAACAGCGATTTCTAAGTTTCTACGGGCCATTTCCAGCTTTTGTAGTGGCTACAACCAGACGTTTCTACTGTTGGAGTCGTTTTTACGAGCCGTTTGTAGCTTTTGTAGTAGCTTCAACCATTGTAGCAGCCATTTCTACTGTCCCAGTCGTTTCTACGGGACATTTCTAGTTTTTGTAGCGGCTTCAACCATTTCTACCAGCCATTTCTACTAGCCCAGTAGTTTCTATATGCCAGTTCTAGCTTTTGTAGCGGCTTCAACCAGCCATTTCTAACTTTCTAGTCGTTTCTACGGATCATTTCTAGTTTTTGTAGTGGCTTCAACCATTCTACCAGTCGTTTCTACTGGCCCAGTAGTTTTTACGAGACGTTTCTAGTTTTTGTAGCGGCTTCAACCATTTCTACCAGCCGTTTCTACTGTACCAGTCGTTTGTACGGGACATTTCTAGCTTTTGTAGTGGCTTCAACCAGCCGTTTCTATGGTTCTAGTCGTTTCTCGCTATTTTGTTCCCGATCCCACTAGGTCATTCATCCCATTCCGGTTTCCAGCGTTCAGTCAACCAACTTCAAACATATACCTACTGTTTCCTCTATCCTGTTCGAGCAATCTCGTTGCCTGTAATCTCGTTTCCCACTATCTCATTTCTAGTATACTGTTCCTTCCATTCCTTCTATAAGATATCAACTATTATTTTCGATAGTTGAATCTGTAACACCGCCACTCTGATAACCTCCATCTAAATACCGTTTTCGTACATATTTTTAAGCTTCCCGCCAAAATTTCTGATTATTTATGGGACGATAGCTTATTTGTATACGTTTTCATATACAATTTAACCTTTTGCAAGTCTATCGCTCAAACAACATCACTGCGCATTTCTAACAGTCACACAACATCACTGCGCATGTCTATCACTCACGCATTATCACTGCGCATGTTTAACAGTCAGACACCATAACTGCGCATGTCTAACAGTCACAGAACATCACTGCGCATGTCTAACACTCGTACATCATCACTGCGTATGTCTAACAGTCAAACAACATCACTGTAAAACTCTTACACTCACACAACATCACTGCGCATCTCCACAGTCACACAACATTACTGCGCATGTCTATTAGTTATATAACATCACTGCGTAAGTCTATCACTTTGTCAACATCCCTACACAAGTCAAGCAAACATATAACATCATAGCATACTCTATTGATTGAATTTCAACATATTAAAAATTTACCTTCAACACTCAGATACCTATTCTCCCGAAGAAACTGTTATATTAATAACCATATAGCTTAGATGCTCGGAACAATCACTCCCATGCGAGAGTCCCGGGCTCAAAACCCTACTATAGCTTTTTTTCTTTCTAACCACCACAACCATCAACAGATGGCGCGCACCCCTGCGACACACGCAACACATCAACGCTGCAAGATGGCACCACAACCAACACTCCCCTGTCTAACCTATCAAGCAAACCCTGCGAACCTCTAACATAACCTAAGTCGCCCCCCGCCCCCCCGACTAAAGTCACTCTTCCAACATAATCTAAATCGCGGCCCCCTTCGTTGACAGCCGACACTAACATAACCTAAATCACGGCTCCCCTTCGTTGACAGCCATCACTAACATAACCTAAATCGCGGCCCCCCTCCAGCCCCACAGCTCCTAGTCGGAGCCCCCCCGCAGTCCGCTATAGTCCAAGAACGCGGCCCCCACGTTCGCAGAACAAATGACACCCTCAATTGAAGTTCACCCCCGCCTAATGCCAAAACGGCCTTAAATATGATGAAAACACTCCTAAATATCATCGAGGTAAATTTTCGCTAATTTTAACCTTAGAATCTCTTATGGGAAATTACATGTATTTTTGGTCGATTTTGGCCCAGAATCCGCATAGCCTATATACTAATGTCTACAAGAATATCCTCATCTGAGTTGTTTGGAGATGGGGTGAGCTTTGAGACGTGAAATAAGTTTGTTTCCGACTTTTTATGATCTGTATCAACTTCATACATTGAATTTGATATGTTTCGTAAAATTTTATATGGCCCTGTTCTTAGTTCATCTAATTTTTCCTATTCAGTGGATTCCCGTTTTCAATATATATTTCATCCCCTATGTTAAAATTATGTTGTCTTCTGTTTTCATCATATAATTTCTTATTATATATTTATTATTTAATGCTGTTTTTAAAGGCCGTCATTCTATCTTCTTCCAAGCGATTTGTGTTTTTGTTCTTTTTAATTCCTTTGGTAATACTGATGTATCTTCGTCCTTTAATAAATATCTTGGACTGAATCTAGTCACTGTGTGTTGAGTTTCATTGTATTTATTAATACAGTCATGAGCTATTGTAGTCCATGTAGATTTATTATTTTTTTCATTTATTGCACATCTTATTTTATTGACTAACGTTTGGTTTAATCTTTCATTTAAGCCGTTTGAAAATGGTGAATTGACGCCTGTAAATATAATTGTAATATTTTTTTCCTCCAAAAATCTTTTCAAATTTTTCGAATTTATACCTGGGTATTGGTCCGTCAAAATTATTCGAATGTTATGATCTTTTAGTACATATTTTGTTAATTTAATAAAATCATCTGCATTTTGTATTCTAGACGTTAAAATATAGGCGAATCTTGTGAAGTGATCCATTAGATGTAAATATTTTTTTGTTGATCGTGACCCACCGAATCCGCCTATTTTGAATGTTTTTTTGCTGGGCCAAGATGTGACATTAAGCCGATTTTGTCTTGTCCCCTTAATTTATTTTTTAAACAAACTTCACAGCATTTACTCATCTTTTTTATATTTTCTATTATATTTGTTACTGTATAATATGGTAGTATTTTATTTTGCATCTGACTTACTCCAATGTGTTTTTTGTATTAGATGTTTACATACATGTCTTTCCGATAATATGATTTTATTTCTATTTTTATTTTTCTTGTAATATAAATTGTTTTCAAAAATCAGTCGATTTTTATTAAGATTTATATCTTTGTTTTGTTTTTGGTCTTCTAAAATTTCTTCTAATCTTATTAAATTTATATCTTTCAACCCTTCAATTATGCCGTTGACTGGTTCCAATACGGGATTCCTACTTAAGCAGTCTGCTTCTAAGTTATTTTTCCCCGGATAATATATCAGTTCGAAATCAAACTGTGATAAGTAGTATGTGAGGTCTCCTAGTTCTTCATCTGTTCTTGCCTTTATATTCATATTTTGTAATGGCTTATGATCCGAAAACACCTTAAAATGTCTTCCTATGAGCCAGTGTTGCCAATATTTTATTGCTTCTTTTATAGCCATACATTCTAGGTAAATTGCTTTTTCCTTTTTTGTGAGTCATTTAATTTTCTTGAAAAGTATGCTACAGGTTTTTCAGTTATCGGAGTATCATTTAGTTGAGGTTGTTTTAATATTGCACCTATTCCTTGTAAGCTTGCATCTGTGTATATATGTATTGGTAAATTAGCGTCGATGGCCAAACTGGTGTGTGCAAAGAAAATTCTCATGTATTCAAAAGCTTTTGGCATTCTTCGGACCATATAAACTTTTGTCCTTTTCTTAATAATTACATCAATAAATATAAAGCCATTGACAACGAAGTCAGAATAGACTTTGAAACGTTTGGTATTCCTGCAATATACGTAGTTTTATTTCTATTGTGGTGTTATTCCCCAAAGAAACATAAAAATAATCAAGTTATGTAAGGTTCTAGAACTAGTGAAATTTTCGGTACATATTCGTTATAAAAATTTACTTTTCCTAAGAATTGGCGGATATTTTTTTGGTTTTTGGCGTTGGAAAGTTTTTTATCGAGATTAGGTTATCTGTAATAGGAGAGATTGAATTATATTTTATTATATGGCCTAAATATTGTATTGAGTCTAATGCAAATGCGCATTTGGCAAGTTTTAATTGAAATCATTCCTTCATTATTGCTTCCAACAGTTGTGATACGTGATTAATATGTTCTTCGAAAGATTTTGAAAATATCAAAATGTCATCTATATAGTTTACTGTAAAATCAGATAATTTATGTTTTCTTATTATATTACTTAAGATCCTTTGGAAAATAGCTGGAGCTGTTTCAATCCGAATGGTAAACAAGTCCATTGGAAGTGTCCTTCTTGAGTTATAAAGCCTGTTTTCTTCTGTCTTCAATTCGTAGAGGGATGGACCAAAATGCTGAATTTATGTCTATTTTTGAAAAATATTTGCAATTTCTTGCCTTGACAACAAAATCCTCTATTAATGGAAATGGTTGTGACTG